>JAECUM010040274.1:0-29223 GCA_016617855.1 Megalonaias nervosa | reverse complement strand
GATATAGTTCTTGTGCCATCTTGCTAATAGTTCACTTTCAAATGTAGTGTGGACTGCTTTCCTTAATGGAGCTTATAAACAATCAATTTTAAATTTTGATGGTAAGACGATAAAGATTATAGCAGCTTTCTGAGAAAAATAAGCTTTGTAAAAGATATCGCGACGCGGCCGTAATTTTTTAAAATATAATGTGTTATGTTTATAATAGACATACATAGATACATACATACATACATACATACATACATACATACATAAATACATACATTCATACATAAATACATACATGCATACATACATACATACATACATACATACATACATACATACATACATACAAACATACATACATACATACATACATACATACATACATACATACATACATACATAATGTTAACTAAGAGTTCATGTTCTATGATGAAAACAGCTTTCAAGATTATCAGTTACAGGACAGAATTGCACTTATCTCATTTTCGTAGAGATCATGGACGAAATTCACTTCTCTTCTTGCAATGTTATACATGAAAGGGAGTCGCAAATTTGTGTTTTTATGATTACGTCATTTCTTAAACATTTATGGTTGCAGGAATGAAGCGTATTACATTGATTGTTATTATGAGTCAACGTGACGTGATCTCACGCAAAATCCGATTCTTTTAGAATAGATAATTATGCAGTTGGTACATTTATGCTAAAATTTATATTCTAAAGCAACATTTTCTTAAATGTTCACTCAAACTTTACATTTGCGTTTTAATTCAATGCTTGCAATCTGATGTTTCAACAAAAGATAAATTTTAAAATAAATTAAGTTTAATTTATGGGCGCCAAAACCTAATGGCAACGTATATAAATTACACATTGTTATCCATATTTTTGCAATGAAAAATATCGTATCAACCAGCATTATTGTGAACTTAAACAGGTCTGCAAATCTGAAATTTCAGTGCAGTGATCCACAGCATAATAACGTAATCATATACACAGTACATTTTGCAGTAAGTAAAAAGCATGTGTTAAGGCATACATTGATTCATTCCGGCTCTAGGCTGCTAATAAATATTGCAAACCGGTTTGTTGGCTTCCAATTAAACCAACGCATACATTTTTTTCAGAAATATTCTGCAGCTTACGAATATTCCATAGTGAATGTATTCTTTAATTCCAAATATATGTTGTTGTGTTTATTTACTACAATATTGCAATTTAAATTTCAGTCTAAATGAACAATCAAGCAAGTTATGCAAAATTACCACGGGCTTATCATTTCTTTTGATCAAATGAAAGTGAAATTTAATTGAAATAGTCAAATCTAAAGGTCATAATAATTTTATTTTTCATCGGTATGTGTACATGCACATGTTGATAAGTTTATGTTGATTTTAATAAGATTGGTGTTAACCTTTCTCGCCCAACGCAAAGCTGCTTGAAACTGGTATTCTGTCTTGAAGTGTATATTTAATTCAATGAGACATTCTCTGAAGGAGGATTAAAAGCATGTCTTGAAATTCATATTAATTCTTACCCTAATCAATAATTAAGCGATTAAGGTAGTACTTTGTTTTCCGTTTTCGTTATGTAATACGATAAGTGGATTAGGCATGCAAAACGTGTAGATATGTATGTAATCAGGTGCCTTTAAACGTATGTATGAAGATAGTGCGCTATAAATATTTACAAATTCAGACACTCAAGTTACTCTTTGCTTTACTCATAATTACTTGTTGTTTCTTACAAACTTGGAACCTATATATAAGTTTCTGTTCATCCTCTAATTAGACTACCACATGTAGATATACCAGTTTGATGGCAATTAGTCTGATGAATTCTTCAAAATGTTTTATGTTGGTTTTAGTCTACACTCGGTTAAAAATTCTCAAAACTCGTTAGGCGGCAAAGTTTGCTTCATTAAATGGGATTTTGAGTGCAGGCCAAAGTATAAAAATACTTAATTACAATTAATGGAACTCAACTTAGGAATTTTTCACCAAGCTATTCGTTGTTTATATGTTTGGTGTTCAATGGTAAAACAAGACAAGAAAGACTAATAATGTTCTGTACACAGGGACATGCCACAGTAACCGAACTTTGCTTACAAGGACATGATTTTGATTTTCTGATGTCACATATTAGTTTATATTTTTATACATTCAGTAACCCCTTGCAGTACTGTTTGAAATTGGTTATTTTATTTCAGATCTCTACCTTGAACGTTAAAAATAACTGGTTCAGCATTTTATCCAGCTCTTAAAACTCACCATTTCGAGTAAAAGATGTTTATTTTTGACGTCAACATTCAAGCCTAAAGGTTTGAGTCCACAAATATGTTTCCTTTCAAAAGCCACTAATTTGAACATTACATACTATTTTAAAGCGCAATATACTAGTTAATGCAAAGAATATTAAAACAGTATGTAAATTATAGAGATAGAAGGTACATTTATATATTTGATTTGTTCAGGTAAATAACCGATACTGTTTATCGAGTGGGTGAACTCAGAATTTATTGTCACAAGTATCGAATCCACGAGTGAAAAAAATTAGCGATCTTCATCCACGCGATGAGACTTATCCAGCATTTCTTTGAAATAATCATGTTCTCTTTTTGATACTTTAAGGTTTGGGCTATCTGAATGTAACAAAGTAAAGCGGTAGATGTCTTAGTTATTATTATGTTTTGCTGTGTTTTCTGCACCCCTATCACTCATATTCAAGTTCAGAAGGATACAAATGAATTCACGATTCAACAATAATCTGCTTCATTCAATGATAGCAATGATTATTAATAAGAAAGCAAAGTCAAGTGGCTTATCGATATGTGTTGTATTTTTATCGCTCACAATAAAATGGGAAGCAAGTTCAAATGAGATTTAATTAAGATACTATTTTTTAAAGATTCCAATCGGAGAGAAAGTATATTTGAATTAAACAGAATTCGGTCAAAAGGACCTGAATATTTAAACAAGCAAGAAACTTTAGAACGTGTATAAAATATCTGGTGTAGACTTAATTGTTTTTTGGTTCCTGTCGGTGTCATTGGAAAGAATGCATTTCCTTAGCGGTAAGGCGGAAAAAAAGTTCATATAGCTACAATGAAATATTGACAAATCACTGCAGTGAATGGAGAGTCTATTACTACACTGTACAGCATGCAATAATTTTCATATTAAAGGTGGAGCTCGTTTTCCACTGATGCGAAAACAAAGTGTTAATTTCGATCAAATCGGTCATTACGTCTTGGACCTGTTAACATCATCTGTCATGTCATTAGGTGCAATACGTGTTACATAAGGAAACAAAATGATATGTGTATATTAACCTATATAAAACAACCATTATATGATATATTCTTTGTCAGCCAAATAGGAACTTGATCATTAGAAACGCAACAAAAATGACTAAATAGAGAAAAAATAAATCAAGGAAGTACTGGTTAGAAAAAGAAGAAACAAAATGACATCAAAAGTATGAATGCCGATCATTTTCCATACTTTTTTCTTTGATGTCACTTTCCTAGAATGACTTTGTCTGCTTGATACTGAATGTCCCTCTCTTAATCGTAGATCTTAGAATAAAAGACGTTCATGTTAATGAGTTAAACGTTGATTCTTTTGACTTTGCAAATAAAAACATTTCCTCCAGGAAATTTGGATCAAATTCTTTGCCTAAAGAGATGCTATTAGGTATCTCAAATCCAGCAGAAAGTTATAACAATTCAAAGGTATTGTGAGAAATAATGAGCCTACTTAAGTCATTTTTAATTTTTGCTTTCACCACAATGATTAGACTGTCTGATAGTGAATGTTACATGCAAAATAGCACTTCATTTATAACCGTGTCATGATATTTGCGTAAGACACAAGCGGATTGATTTATTTTTAAATGTCTGTTAAACTAAATGGATTTATATACCGATCAAATAGTATTTATTATAATATGTTTACCTGCTCTGTTTGTTGTGCTTTCCTCTAAATTCAAAAGAACGATTGAATGGAATGGTTTACATTACTATTGCTAGTTATTAGCGAATAAACCTAATTCCACATTTCCCTCCTTTTTAGTTTCGTGGTTTGTTGTTGCTTTACTTTAACATAGGCTAACAAGACTCACTTGCGTAAAGCGTTTTAATACTTATTTACCAACGATAGTACCCCTAGTCAATAATGGATGCTTTGCGCAAAAAACAATGCATTCTTAAAGCAGTTTAGTAATTACGGTTAGTTACTAAAATATTTCGTCCCTTAAATATAACTTGTTATAAATTGAGTAAAGAGAATAAAATTAGTGCAGTCATCATTCAGACACTTTTATGTAGTCGCGGCCAGGTTTCATTGACACGAATATTTGTAATATTGGAATTAAGTCAGGATCCATATCGGATAAAGTGAATCAATTTGAAAGAAAATTTATTCCAGTTTTTTGTCAATCCGGTTTATATAAGAATTTATAATTAGGAGAGCCCGTACATTTCAGTGAATTGTCTTTTCTTTGCAAATGTGGGCAATAGATTAAAGTTCAGAGGAAGTCTGAACCTGTATCAGTATATGTTAAATTCAGTCAGATTTCTCATATATGTCCTGTATATGAATGCTGTAGATTGAAAATGTAATATGTTTCTTTAAGTTTGAATTATTTGCATTTAGCATAACAAAGGTATAAGTACCGTATGTTTCTTTAATAAGGCCAACTAAGTAGAATTAGGTATTCTTGATGATGTAGCTTCGATTAGCTTGACAAGAACGAATTAAGCTACGAAGGTCATCTTCACACACGATCTCATATTCTCTCGTCCAAAATGAATTGTCGTTGTGCCTCCTGAGACTGCTTAAATGTTGATATTGTTCTTTAATCCCAGTGATTTGTACCAGTTATTATCTCATTTGTCATAATGTCGGCAACTGACTGGACAGATTTGCTATTCCTTTGGGAAAGGAGTAGTGAGAATATGTACTAACGTTATTTTGTCCCATTCCTTTGTGACAATCAAAGTCTCATTTTCCACTTTGCCAATATAGTGGCTTTGCCCTGATCTATCAAATAGATTGTCAGTGAATGTCATACACTGAGAATATAGTTAGCAACGGCTGAAACTTTTTTACCCGATGGGTCAATTAGAAATGTATTTTCGCAAGCTGACACATACTGATGGCTACTTCTATCAACGTGAAATAATCGATTTCTTTGGATGAAATAAAGTGTTTTGACAAATGAGACATTCCTTTTTTGTTGCCTGACATGATTCGTTTCGTTATGAAATCCTGCTTTATTTCCTGTAACAAAAAACACTGCAAATTTTCAAAACTAAAAGGTTTATAATAAGAAAATCTGTATGTATCAGGTTACCTTTCTCATTGTCTGAGGAAAAGAGATTTTGGTAGTAAATGTTGGCATAGACAGACTGGTTTTATGTGCAGTCTTAAATGAATACAACATATTGTCTTTGTTAAAATGTTAGAAAAAGTACCTGAAAACTATCCATTTGGTTTTTCTTCTTGTTTTAAAATTTTATTGCAATTAATAATACTTTGCAAACTTTTGCTTTTGTCAGTCTTTGTTGTTTGATATTAGATTACAGCCTATCTAAATGTTCATGGCTAAAACAATAATCAATTTGCTTTCTCTTGACAATATGAAGACCTGTAAACAAAAACCGGAAACAATACCAGATCTCGTCAGATTCAATCGAATCTTTCTTATATTTCATTGCATACGTTATTAATATATTTTGTTCTGAAAATACATTGCTGCGTTTTTTAAGGTTCATATGTATTGTATCTAAATATACAAACTGTATAGGAATCTATACAAGATATTTTTTCTTGCTAAATATGAAGTCTAAGCTTATGATCCACGGTCAAGGTGGGTAAGTGGTTATCGTGCAGAACTCACAGTCGAAAGAGAGCAGTTTCGAATACTATCATAGAACAAGTCGGTGTCACAACTAAAGTTCTCTAAATTACAAAGCGAATATTAAGAGATACTTACAGTAATGCGAATTAAATCCCAACTAATACTAAATGTCCTATCACACGTTCAAAATAATAGAATGCTTCGAATGAATTCCAATAGTCTTGGATGTACTGACGTACCAAATGAGTACATAATCTAACTGTGAGCTGTGGTTACGTCAATATGTTGTTTATAACTTACAATCATGGACAAACGTTGGCTATGTAAACATGTTGTTTACAAGTGACCATTATCTTAAAGTACAATCTGCAATCCCAAGAAAGATTGGACGGCAGCTGCGCGAGATTAGAAATAGATTCATCAAATACCGGAACGGTGTGCTTTCTCTCAACATTGCTATAATGTATCTCGACAGAGATTATTTCGTAACTGTCACAATTTGTACTTTTTATTAATCCATTACGTTTGAAGACTCGCGAACAAACTGTCGTTTACATCAGAGAATGATATTATTACAGGATATAATTTGTCCTCTACGTAGACGGTTATATATGTACATTTACTTTTAACAATGCCTTTTGTCTTCTGTCTCGTGTAACTGCAGAATCAGAAAGCAGTAAACTACTCGGTATTTCCTTTATATCAATGCTCACAAAGATCCATGAAAAACAAAGGCTTTCAGTTGTTCTCATTATCTGAAACTTCCTTCTCCTGTCAGACGTTCCCTATATTCAAATGACGGAGCCTATTTCATTTAAAAGACAAAATCACATCTTTAGCAAATATTCGTTATTTTCCGCAGTTACCGGTTGAAACACTTTTATGATACCGCTGCAAAATTCAAGCCGTTGTTGCTGACGTTAGTTTTATTTTCTCTTTGCACGAATAACCGACTCAAGTCCAAAAAACAAAGACAGTGTATGATATATTTGGTTTATGTCATGTATTCGGCGCAAATTGACATTGACTTGCCCATTCTTATGTTGGCTTGACGTTGAAGCTGAAGCTTAGTTTGCCGTACACACATATATGTATAATGGATGGATGAATATGTAATCAAAACATTTAAAATTTGTTCGTTTGTATTTATATCTAAAATATTTTATTTTCAACGTTTAAATAAGATTGTCAAGCAAGTAAAAAAAGATAATTATAAAAGTGTTTTGTACAGGACAAAATAAAACTCGGAGTTTACAGTATTCACTTACCCTCCCCTTTCGTAACACGAAAAGCATCAAGGATATAACTAATGCATAAATTTTATTCACTTTATTATTCAGTTTATAGTAGAAGATGTCGATGTAAACAACCAGACAGACCCCTCACTGTAATTTTCCACTTGTTATAAGTGTCCATTTCTCGGGGAAAAAACTATCGTCTGCATCCAATATTGGCAATGTCTAGTTTTAAGATTTCAAAATCAAACTGAATAAAATAAAAAGGTGCACCTTATGCATACACATATTCAGAGGGATGTAAATCCCAAAGATAAGTAAATTTAAGAATTATTCAGAGCTTAACGAAGACGGCGAACTACATCACATGTGTCTGCTGAAAAAGATAGATTCACCCTAGTCTGGTGCCGTGTTAGTAAAGAAACTCCCATTTGGTTTCAAACACACAGCGGATGGCAGTGTTAGGTTTCTCCTAGTGACAATCAGATCAGAAATTACAAATTGATGACTGAAATGACTATGTTCGGTTCATTTTCTTATATCCTAGATGCATTGCGTTTTTAAAATGGGTAGGGTTGGGTGGTGGGTGGTGGGTGTTAGATACAAACGAGAGTGTAAGTAAATAAGATGGTACTAGGTAAAGCTAGATCATTATATTACATTCTTCGCTCATTTTTGCACCGTTTTTTCATGTCCGTGGAAGCAAGGAGTGTAATTTCTTTGTAAATTGTAGGAAACGTTTTGACAATGAAAACATCTGATTTTGGAGTACTGAACACACTCTGGGCCGTAAAGAGTTGAGACATAGAATTCTTTATATATAGGAAATCATGTTAGATGATAGATTTTGTGCAGGTTTTACGTTTGTACTTAGAGAGATATTATTTCCAGTAGTATTTACAACTCGAATGTACATTAATATAGGCTAAAAACATAGGCTAACAAGTCTCACACCTTTCCATCTAGGTTTTATTATGTAAGAAAGGCGAAATAATCTACAGCAGTTGAACACTAGCATATCCTTCTTTTGACTGGGGGATCGCGTGCAGAAATAAAAACAATTTCTTTACAAGGTGTTCCTGTTCTTAAGCAAAAGGTTTCACATTATCTCCATTCTGAATAAGAATAATGATGCATAGCATTGTGGTAGTTTGCTGGAAACCATAGCTTGCTTTTATGAGAATGCTAAATTAGTTTGTAACTTTGAAAGATAATATACAGATATGTTCTAAGGTAGTGAACATGGTTGATCTAATAACCTATCATGCATGATAAGACTTCGTTCTTTTTGAAATTCGTATACTCTTTGCTGATAAAGCGCAATTTCGTTTTCTTCTAGACGCCTGAACTGTCGATGTTTCAATCAGAGCAGATTTAATGAAGATTATTAGGAAACGTGGTTAAATATCCGTACTCATATTTTATTATTTTGACCTAAAGGGAAACTTAACCAAGGCAGTGTTCCCGTGCACTACAGTTGCTGTATATTAAATAATAACAGGTGACCGATTTCTATTTGTGAAGGTATTATGGTGATACATAGAGTAACAAAAAAAAAAAAAAAACATCAAACGAATATGAGACTCGTCGTTGCAGGCTAGAGTCTTCACGTGGTTATAAAATGCATGGGATAAGTAAAATTTAATGTTGATTAAACTGTATCACTAAATGTCTGATATAGTGGATTAATGATTTTTGTTATGCACGAATTTTGTGAGATTCTATAGAAATGACAGGTTCATTCACACAAGAACAGTTGACAGAAATAATTTTAATTCATCATTTCTGATTTTGCAACAGTTTTATTTGCTAAAGAACGGCGCCACCTTAACCAAACTTGCCTGGCATTGTAAGCCTAGAACCAACAGATAACCCATTCTTGGACATACTTAATATCCTACTTTTTCATTACAGTAAACGAATTTTGAGAAAACACGGAGAGATGATCAATATGTAATCAATTTAATTTTTCTAAATGAGGAATGCATAACATATTTTCATGTATTATAATTTTGTCGTACAACCAGTCTGTTTGGAGAATTTATGTGAACATTTAAATTTTTGGTCTATGAACAGGACTATTTGATTTGACATGGAACTCCGAAAATGACTTTTAAATGAAAGCTCCGCAGATATCAAGTCCCATTCATTGTGAAGATTGCCTTGACAGCTCACTGAGTCGTTAAAACGGTGTTTAGTTTGCTCATGTGAACTTTAGGTACCCAGATTAACGGTCCTAGTCAATATCAAATTGGTTTCGACGAAAATCATTTAAATCATCAGCGCCGATTCTTGGTGATAAATCTACTAGATTCGGATAAAATAAAGTGATTTGATTTTGGGATCTGACGCCAAGAAAAATCATGAATTGACGTGCAAGTGCAATCAGAACTATCTTATTTTACATGTCATAAGAAAATAATTTGCAATATTTTCCTTGTTACGCCTATAGGATGTATCAGTATATATTTAGATCAAGTGAAATTACAAGCTTTGACTTTACTAATATGACTACCATAGTACACCCATCTTGTTATGTTTCCTCCACTAATTACCTTTGTGTCATGGACCTTTCTTTTGCATAAACAAACTGTGTTGACCTGGGCAACGTTTCACTAGCATATGTGTAGGAGATATTGCTTGTAACATACCGTCTAGTCACGTGATGTAACTGGCTAAAGTTTAATTAACTTGTAGATTGGTTCAAGAGTTATACTCCGGGCAAGGATACCAACGACATACTTCAGTTTTCCTCAGCTGTGAGATTGGATGTGAGCTGTGGTACATGCTGGCTATGGTAGACGACACACTGTCTGGTCATACTATATAGATATTCAAAGTGTGATGCAAATCTCCCAACCATTTCAAACTTATGTTACCGGACAGAACCATAATTAGATATGCATTCTTTTTTCTCAGACAGCGTCCACTGGAGAACAGAATAACAATGACAATATACCTTTTTCATGACTACCTACCATGTGTGATATTTGCATCGAATATTGGTTCCCATTTATTGATATCTCCATCACCAACGTCATATACCCATAGATCACTCAAACTTTTCCATTCATCATTAGAGCTATCGTGGTATTTCGCCGCTATGAGAAGCTTTGTTACCAAGTTGATATGTTGGAGAGTACCTTCTCACAAAGTTCCACCGTAAAAGTCAACATGTGCAAACGTAATGCTATATGTGCAGAAGACATATTTAGTATTGTTATAGAAAATTTAATTTTGTGTTCTTATGGAACATTTCATTTAACGTTCTTATACAACATTTTACACGCTGATAGGTAAACAGTAACAATTGAATCAAAATATTTAGCATATGTTGTATGTAATAGAAACGTATTCCAAATTTGCATGTCAGATTCTCGGTCGATGTGCGGAGAGATACATTCTGGCATAAATAGAAAATAACCGCAAAACGTACGTATCTAAGCTGTTTGCTGTCAGCAGGAATGACTCATTGATAAATAGTTGTATAGCTCCTTACTGCCCTGAGATAATTATGAAGAATTCTTTCACATGGACAATTCTTCTTTACAGTTTCTGATTGTGTCGAAATAAAAACTGACTTGATAAATTATTTGCCTATTAATATTTACATAAAGTACACGCTTCTTTATGTATGGGTACATTCAATAGGGATGCCATTTCCGTTTTTTGACAAAACAATAATTCAGGGAAACTAATTGAGGCATAAATAACATTAATGGTACACATAAACCTTGGCAAATAAATTCTTGGAGCCGATTCAACTCCTTGTTTGGTATAAATACATGTGACTTACATGAACATAATTACAATGTAAAAAAGCTGCATTTTTTTCTAGGTAGAGCTTATAATTGATTATAAATACCACCTCTCCAATACGAAAGGAAGTTTTGTGCCATGGAGGGTGATCACTAGACAAATACTCATTTCCGATGTAATTATAATGTATAGATCAAAGGAAACACAACTGTGTGTGATTACCGGACAATGAACATATCTTGGGCTAGTTTATTATTTCGGTTTGTGCATATTGATCCAAATTTTCAAATGCAAATAAAATATTGGCACCTGATATTAATTATGCACATTACCTGGAGGATACCTGCTAAACACTGTTTGGAGGCAGCGTGTCACTCACTGTTCCCATATTAAAAAGCGTGTAAGTTAAGACGAATAATCTTTAAAAAAACAAATACCATTTTCGCCATGAAGATCAGAGATACCATTCTTCTCAAACGACTGCGGTACTCGATGTAATGTTTTATGATCATCTATGTGCACTTACAGCTTCTTTTCTTGAGGCCAGAAAATGTGATTATATTTCTTTGTATTGAGCTTTACGCATAGAGCAAATAAAATAAACATGGATATTTACCGACACTATATTGATTCAGTGGTTTACGACCATTACGATTGTACGATTTATAAAATGTGACAAGGACATTCTGTTCTGTGACATATTGAACTGAAGGAAAACCTCAACATCAAACATATAACTTTATTTTACAGATTCTTCTGTGTAAACAGTCCATTAACATCGAAGAAAAATATATTCATTAACAATCGGCCTCACTAACAATATTACTAACGGCCCCATTAATCAACACGGAAATTATTGCCACTTGTATGACATGTTATTCTGTCTTTATGTATTTTCATAAATATAAAAACAATCCATTGTTTGTTCAACCTCAGTCTTGTCCCCTCTGCTAGGATCGTATCGAGAACGGGGTTGAAAGTGAAAGTCACCGGTTGACAACAGTTCGACTTAAACACGATAGAATTTTACATTTCTCTCATATATTTGAGTGCATTGCTTGAATGATCATCCATTTAATTTTAATTGTTGCTTTTCTTATTTTTCAAATGACCTATTTGTCGACAAATATGTTTGATTGATACCTAACAATTTTCTCTTCCTCACCCTTCTCACAGGTCATGTTTTTAGGTTATAATAATTTATAATTTATCTAGTGAAGTTTCATTTAAAGTAAGGATATGCATATAGTATATTCACCGTACATGTGGCTAGATGTATTAATTATCACATGATTATTTGTACGGTTAACAGTCAGGTAAGAGGTGGGTGTTGAGTGCTTGTCCACAACTTGGTCTCTAAAGTGGCTTTTCTCCAGCTACAATAAGGATCATGATCGTTCTGTATTCCTCTAGCATTTTTTTTTTCTTTTTAAATAACGTTTACTTTCAAACAAGTCAATATCCTTATATATTCACCATTACACACTAGATTGTATATATTTTTCCTAAGCAAATCTCATATTTTCGCATCAGTCTCCATTAATTTGACTTTATCCGCATTTCGATTGTGTAACTGCTTATTAGTGACGCAGCTGATGAAAGTTACATTAAGAAAATAATTGACGATCATTATCTAATGTACTTATCAATTGTGAAAGTTAATTACTAGTAATTTAATTTTCTAAGATTCAATTAATATTCGCGTTTGATGGATGATGCATGTCACATTCGCTCGAGCTGTTGGACTAGAAGATGGGATCAAGAACATAATATCTAGCCATCAGACAGATTTCATCTTTATGTCTTTTTCCTTTCATTGTAAATGCTTTAATTCAAACTATTATTGACGAATAACATGGTTAATAAGATGTTCAATCTATAACAGTCGCCTTGACTACATGTACACGAGGCACACACTCCAAGCCAAGGTTTCGATCAGCAAGATAATGCGATAACGAGCATTACATTTGATAATTGGCTATTATGAAATTGGTCTTCTGAACACGAAGTTTACGTCTTACATATAGGATGTAATTTTTGTTTGTGAAATCTGCTTCAACCTCCACCTTATTTGCGGA
Source organism: Megalonaias nervosa (assembly GCA_016617855.1). NCBI lineage: Eukaryota > Metazoa > Mollusca > Bivalvia > Unionida > Unionidae > Megalonaias > Megalonaias nervosa. The sequence continues at coordinate 16,298 of JAECUM010040274.1, read as the reverse complement.
ATTTCACTTTCATTACATCTTTAGGATTCCTACGAATCGAGACTTCTGGAAGAATTAGCAAATCAAAAAGATGTATCAAACATTGCCCTGCAAATGGTTTATACGATAACATGCAAATTACGTATGCATTAGTTCATCGGATTTCCATTTCCATACAAACACATTCTCATCATGTGTCTGGTTAAAGATTATCGGATGACATTAACGGCAAAGTGCTTGACGGAATTTATTCTTATAGGTTTTGATTGTGTCCAGAATTATCTCTGGCATATGGAAGGGTACCGTAAATGAGGTTTGGCCAAAAAAATGACCTCATTGATATATTTGCGACCTTAAGAAACAACCTACGTTCACGTCGTATTGATCGATGTCCATTATTAATTATCTCGATCTAATTATTTATAATTAAATTAACCTCTGACTTTTTATACGATGAATATTTTAATTTCTGTATATAACCGAGATGCAAAAGAATATTAAATTAAACTCAAAAGTTACGATTTGAACAATTTACAAAGGGATGAATACAAAGATTTTATAAACAAACTGAACAAACAATATTAAACTTTGCCCAAAGTATATTTAAAATAACAATACATTGTAAATACTTTAAATTTATAACGGCTACTTCAACAAGAGGAAACAAAGATTGTATACAAGTATAGTAGACCATAGTTAGAGCTCCAGTTTCATTACAATTATGTTACAGTCCTCAAACAGCCGAGTAGATCAGATAATGCCCTAATGTAGCAAACCTCCTCCTCTTATGTTCTGTATCGAGCTGATAAAAGCAATCATTATTGATCAGACATAAACGTTAATTTGTTTTGGTTTTCTGTTGTTTTCATTTTACATTGACTCTGTCCAATCATTTCAAGTTTTAGTCTTGAATCATCCAATCAAAGTTGAGCTTATTCAAGATTCTTTGTGATACGGTCATTTTTGTTTTTCTTCCAAAGCAGGCTAGTGACGAATAAATATCATAAGTCAAAACATAGGGTCGGTTAGTATAAAATCGCGTGGGTTGAGGGATGACACCTGACTCTAGTGGATAATGATTGCGGTGATCTTGTGACTGATCTCGTGTTACTTTTCGAAGCTGTGATTCTATGCATATGGCAGGAATAATTGTAATTCTGAGATATTGTGCGTAATTTCGAATGAGAGCCAAAGGTAATGGGTGGTTGGGATCGTAATGAACATCCACAGTAGAAACTTATATTTTGCATCATACCCATCAATGTTGTGTAGCTTAAATTTTGCATTTTATACTTTGATTGATAAAATATGTATCCACTGTCATGTAGAAATATCTGTAAAAGGTGCCACTTCAAAAAGGTACCTCATTTGATGTTACGTCTCATGGTTCTTGTCTCCCCTTCCCGTGTTACTTAAATAGTTGATCTCCAGTAAGTTATTCTCAGCACGTTTAGCTTCATAAACTGGGAAAAGGCACGAGTGTTATATCAAGGGTATAGCCCTTAACATGTATTTGGATGTAGACCAATTAGTTTTCAATCATTTTGAATTGCTCATATGATAAGTTAAAGTTCTCTATATTATGACCGCTAAAACGGAGTGTATTATTTACAGCAAAAGTTGTCTTATTGTCTTCATAGTTTACCTACATATTTCTATAACTTTTATTCACTCTGTTATTTTCACATAAAGGTATATGTTACTTGTACAAATTATGGGTTGAGCAATAAGTGACCATTTCAATATATGTCACTTAGGGACGCCAAAACATGATTAATATGGTACATAAAATTATATGTAATTGGAAATGTTTTATTCATTCTTTCCCTCAAAACGTCCACAGTATTCTGATTTATCCTTTGTTTTGTTGCAAGAAAAGAATGCAGGATCTAGAAATAGCACTCTGAATTGAAATACTGCTTAAGACTTATTTGTGCTTGTTACCATGGAGACGGTCTATTTTTGTAACTAAGATAAAGTCTCGGAGTATTTTACTGAGATCAAACAGAAGCCTTACCTTAGGTTTTAGGAAATACTCATTTATAATATCACATCAAATGTGGATATTCCTTTCCGTTCCAAATACATCTATATGTTTTTGTGATACTGATTCAACATAGTATGTATATATTGGTAGAATATTGACAGCATTCTCTGCAACATTTTGGCAGGGGCTAATTATCATGGCTTAGCAGACTGAATTCAAAACGTACATTATATTGCATCTGAACCGAGCTTTTCTGGTTAAGCCTAAAAATATAGTTGGACATGTCATAATTCCAACTGTACTGTGTCATAAGCTATTACTGTCATCTTTTGAGATATAAATGAAGTTCTTCTTTGGGTAAATAGTCATGAGAAAAAGTCGCATCTTCTCTACAATGGTACATCCTCCATAACACATTTGTTATATTGTGGATATCTCAGTTGACTTTTATGTATAAATATCTATTTCTATTGAAAAACCTGTGGGTCTTTTGGCTCTAAAAGAACTGCCTTTAATTCTGTTAAGCATGACTATGACTTGAAATCAATTTAATGATCTTAAGGTCATTGTTGACAATACAAGATGACCTTCACGAACAATAGTCTATCAAATTTTTATCCCACAAACGGCTATATGCTTGCTAATGATACAATGACTCTAGTGTTGTCACGGTTTTCAAATTTCCAGCTGAAAGGGCTGCCAGTTTACAACATCGTCTCGTCAATATAGGATATTTAATTTCATAAAGAATGGTTGAAATATAAGGAACGTTATTTACATTACAGGCATGCATTATTGACTGCTGTATTATGTCTAACACTTTTGTGATACTGTTTTTATAATTTAGATTAAACGAAAAGAAAAGAACAAAAAAACAAACATGACTTCTACAGCCATAGAAGACATTATTATTATTTTGAGTAGACAAATAAGTCTCATGTAAATTCTTGCAAATTACATTAACATGTTGACCTCATTGACAATAATCTAATATAAGACAACCGTACTGTCAACCTCACGAACCTCATTGACAACAATCAACTGTAGGACAATCGTTCTATCAACCTCCAATGCATTTTGGATGTTTTCTGATACGATAAACAATCCGATCAAGATTTATAATTTTTCTTGACCCCAGAGGCTGCCAATATATTTCGCATGCAATTCTGCATCTGACACAACACGAAGTTCAGAGATAATTATTCAAAAGCCTTTTTCTGTTTTGTGTAATCTCACTGGCAAGTAGGAGCTGATTAATGATACATTATAAAATTATAAATATTCCTAGTGATACAACTTTGTGACTTGGAAGCAAACGGACGATTTCGTCGGTGTACGATTTTCTTGATCTCTCTGTTTACCATATATTCATTTTAAATAATATCCGTCTTGGTCTATATAATTTTGAGGATATGTGTTACCAACCAAAATAACAAAATTAAATCCTTCACATTTCTGATCTTACAAAATTATTGTTATTATTATTATCATTATTATTATTATTATTATTTTGTCTTTTTTCCTGCGAGTGCGTTTTCCTGCAGCTTCCCGTACGCTTACCTTATTAAGGGGATTAAACCAATAGAGGTAGAAGCATTGGTACAATCTTAATGTAACCGACCTCTGGGCTGTGGTTTTCCATTTTAGTACATGTATTTATCAATTATTATTTTAAAATCATGTTGTGCATTACATCTGCCAAAGACAAAATATTGTTACCGTAATTATAATATTTCAAAACAAAGAAATAACTAATATTTTAGTGAAATCCTATCCCGACAAGACAAATTCAAATATTCGTCAGTTTATTTCACATCATATGACTTTCTCACTCAGTGTCTGTAGAATTTAGACAGTCTATGTTTATGATGATCTGCAATGCAAAGTAATATCGCATCGTAAGATGGGGAAAAGGAGAAGAAAGGTCGCAACAATGAAATATATGTCAATATTGAATGCTCTTTTGACAAATTGGTTTTCAGTGACAATTCAGTGCGCACATTAGTAAGAAGAAAACATTTCTCATATATCAATTTTTCTGACAGTGATTTTATTTTACTTGTTTAAATTGGTTGTCCAGAATGTCTGCACGTGAAAGTGACAGGCCTGTTACGCTTATTATAATCCAACCAGAAATATTAAAACGGACTACCATACACTTTGTACCCGTGCGGGGTAGGGACTGGGAGGATTCAAAGTTATTAAATAGAAAATATTTCACTAAAACTAATTTGAAAAATAGAATATATGGCTTCTGAGAAAAATGGCACTTAAAGAAAATTATTCCTTCGGATTTTTAAAATATTTCTTCAGGTCGCATCCTACCGGCAGTAAAATATTGTATAAAGTTCAGTTTTAATTTAAAGCTAGTGCAGAAACGGAATCCATTCGGTACAAATATCATTCTCATTTCAGACCTTTCTCAAATTTTCTGTGTCTTTGTCTAAGAAAACAGTGTTATTGTTGGAAGTATAGAGCTCTTGTAGCCGATTGTCTATCCGACAAACTTTATCAAACAACCATTGTCGTACTGCTAATAAATAATGCATGTAATGCACAGCAGATCATTTGATATAGATCTTGATTTTCACGTCATACCGATGTAAAACAGGTCCATATATCCTGACCACTTACTGAACAAGGCCACAAAATAGTATTGTCACAGAGATAAGTGAATCTTTACATTGGCTTTATATCCTGACTACTCACTGAACCAGGGGAAAACAAAGAACAAGGGAACACAGAGAACAAGTAAATCCTTACATGGTTCTATATGCTGACTGCTCACTGAACAAGGCCATAACAAATGTTTATCACAGAGAACAAGTAAATCCTTACATTGGCTTTATATCCTGACTGCTCACTGAACCAGGACAAAACACTGATTATCACAGATATCACGTCAATCTTTACATTGGCTTTATATCCTGACTGCTCACTGAACCAGGCCGAAACAAATGTTTATCAATGAGTACAGGTCCACCCTCTTTAATATCCGGACTGCTCTCTGGACCGCCCAAGCAAATGATTATCAAGGAGAAGAGATGCTAACTAAACCGTATAATTCAGATAACTAAAACCTGTATTCATGTATTTTATATTTACAAGATTATAACATAATACACACTGATAAACCTTCCGAATTATGTCTTTGTTAAATAATTCTAAATCTTTACAGTTCAGATGTAATTACAACTTTCGCACAAATTTAATCACGCAACTGTCGGCCTAACATTTTGTTGAAGACACTGGCTACAAATTTGATTTTGGGAGACCTGTGGCTTAATAATTAGCTAGGCATGTCAAAATTTCTGCGGTGATGTGTCGCTGGACAAGTCATTATTTTCTCATTGCCTAGCCGGTGACGCGTCGCTAGATAAGCCACTGAAATCCCATTGCCTAGGCGGTGATCTGTTCCTGAACAAGCCACTGCAATCCCACTGTCTAGGCTGTGTTGTGTCACTGGACAATCTATTTTACTCTCATTACCGATGCGGTGATATGTCGCTGAACAAGTCACTGCAATCCCATTGCCGATTCGGTGATGTGCCGCTGGACAAGTCACTGCAGTCCCATTGTCTAGGTTATGTCGCATCCCTGGACAAGCTACTTTAATCCCATTGCCTAGACGGTGATGTGTCACTGCACAAGCCACTTTAATCCCATTACCAAGAAGGTGATGTGTTGCTGGACAAGCTTTAATTGCAAAAAAATAAATTAGTAAATGAGTTGGAAGTTTCCTAGCAGAGTTTTACGAATTTCACCTTGAATGCAACGTCCTTATTGCCCATTTAAGCCTAGATGTTTGCACCCCAAAATGTTGTAATGTAATTATCACCCGAAACACTTAAGAAGAATAAAAGACCGATCTGGACGATAAAGGGCAACACTAATATACAACAGTTTATTGCATTTTAATTTCGATGCAGATTTTGGTATCAGGTGTCTGGTTGGAGATCATTTCTTTATTTCTACCTCAACACATTTTTCTGAATTTAATCGGGCATCGTTACATTGTTTCCATAAATGCATCTGATACCTAAGAGATTGGGTTTATTTGAGCTTTGTAAAAAAGTTAATGAACACAAAAATTAGATCCTTGCATTACCAGTTAAACATTTTATCTATTACACAATATATGTATATGTGTTTTGTACTGAGAGAGCGGAATAATTGTTTCTTATGACTCAGACCCAACGACGTACGCAGTTTCGTATTTATTACATAGATGATCTCAAATGGGTAACGATTTAATATTGAATGCATGAAACGAAAAGCTGGACAATATTTAATGATTTTCATAAATTTAATATTAAATCATTACCCATTTGAGATTCTTTTTATCACATAGTTTGATTTCAGTAGAAATTATTTAGACATGAAGAAGAACAAACAATTTCTTTCATTCTTACAGACGCTGTACCTTACATTTGTTGGGCTTAAAATATAGTCCCAAACAAAGTTGAAATAGAAAACGTATATTATACATTTTTGATAATTATAAATCAAAGTATAAGCGTCCATCCAAATAAACAGAACATTTTACAAAAGACAAAACATTTGTCAACACAAAATGTCCAATGCGTGTGATGTCACATTGTTTGATACGGTGCACAGTATCGGTTTGAGTTGGCCAGCACAGCACAGTGACAGTGTTTAAGTTGAAATTACACAACTAAACATTACATTGTTGCGATATTTTTGTGAAAAGAAGAATACTGGATGCAGAAATATACATATTTACTGTAATATATTTGTGACCGGATATTTGCAGTATTTGATTTGGAACATTAGATTGTACAGACTACGTAAACAAATATCTGAATTGGACTTGTATCACATATCTACTGCGTAAATATGCTGTGGCTGGATAAAGTTCTGTCATTTGGGGAGACCGGTTTATGTCTACATTCTTCTGTGAAGAAAGGTGAGTTTATTTACTTCAGTAAGTTCACGTTTAAACCAAACTTGTATATAGGGTGGATTCCATGCTACAGATATACCGCACATCCATCCCCAACCACACCCTCGTTATCATCTAAGCAATACCGGTAGTTTTACTTGTTGTTATTGTTCTTGTCTTGGGGGTTTTGCCATTTTTAATGTTATGATATGTTATGCATGACATAACAAACCCCTGTGGGGGTAAATTGGCAATACTGAAACAGACGAGACCATTTTTTTCCCAATTCCCTTTCGGGAGTCGATTCAAAACATGGCGGCCAAAACTATTCAATGAAAACAAAATATTCCAGTTTAAAAAAAGTTTCCCACGATCGCAGCCAATCAGTAAAGAGAATACTGCACAATAATTTCATGGGCTTATTTGGACCAGTCAGAATCACATGTATAATATCAAAAATATTAAACTGCACACACTATAGGCAAAGTGTACCGACTATGTGAAAATACCCTTTATACTACGCGTTTCAAATATCATTTAGCTTTATAGCATGAAGGAAATTCAAAACGGACAGTAATTTTATACAAGTTCAATTCACTGCGTCTGCAAATATCGATGCAGTGACATTCAAAAAAGTCAAGTTAGTTCAATCTGCATGTGTGATATGGAAATGTGAATTGAACGTCTGAATCAAACGACGCATCAAGCATGCAGGATTTAATGGGCACGTATGAAAAGCAATATTTGCAATGTTTGAATGTGAAACGCATTTAACAACTCCATTTCAGAACTCAAAGTGCAGATGTCAGTGGAAGAGAAAATCTGATATTTCCATAATACAATAGTCACATTCTCAATGAGTGAAATACATGCAAATTTCCCAGCCTTACCTTATTTTCATAACCAGTTCATACGAACAGTCTGCAACAATTCGTCTGTGCTGATATTTGAATTCGTTTTGCGCTTGATAAACAAAACATTTAATTCATAAGCATAAAGATTAATAATTGTTTAAAGTTCCGCCTATTTATATATAGTTGAATTAAATGCTATTAGATGTGACGGAATATTTTTGATTGACATAGCATCTTTATTCTCATGCATAAATTATTTAGAAAAAGCTTGTATTATTCCATTGTCCACTTCTTCCTGAACATGGGCAGATATGTATATATATATATATATATATATATATATATATATATATATATATATATATATATATATATATATATATATATGTGTGTGTGTGTGTGTGTGTGTGTGTGTGTGTGTGTTCAAATTTATTGCGGAGGGTTATTTTATTAACGTTTAAGCAATTTTTCTTTTATTGTTTCCACAAAAGGATTGTATTGACGTGCCATTTAACCCAAAACATACAGAAAGAATGTCGATATAAAATTACATGGACATATTACCGAGTATTGTGTTACGGAATTGTATGCAAGGAAAGTACCTTTGAATTATATATGAACGAAAACGTATGAGTTTCGTCTTGGCGTACACCATTATCTAGGGGTGTATGTTTATAACCCTCTCAGTTTCGAAATATCGATTTATGTTCACTCATGCTTGCACGCACAAAGCGATGGCAGTGGGGAACCCGTTTTATGTCCAGTTATCTGGCCGTAGATGTGACCACGATCACAGTACTTATAGTCCAAGTCCAAATTCTCTCGGCATCTTTATAAGACAGGTGGATCTCTAGGAGTCTGTCCACTTTACCAAAGCAATCTGTCCACTTTACCAAAGCAATCTTCAGCTTTTATTGCGGTTACATGTAGTCGAACCGAGATACTGCGGTCAACGGCGACGGTGGCTCGAGAGATGATACTGGTTTACTCAAAAAAGGGGCCAATAGGTTCTGGAATGTCGGATCTGTGGAATAAAGAGGTTCTTTATGGATCCTTCGACAGGCTAGAAAGAGCGGTCCAAACTAGGTCGTTCCCTACCTATTTGTCTGGACCTGATGACTCGGAAATATATAGTTATTATCGCTGTGATGCCACGAGATAAATATCATCACACACTGCATTTTTAACCTATACTTCAATGTTACTGTATGTGTGACAACCAATCAAATATGGCCTTTTACATCTTGATGTAACGTATATTTATCATACTTGTAGATGATTACAAACATTGCACATACCTTTTAATGGATCTATATGTAATTCATATATGTTGTTATCTACCATAGTTGTATATAAATGCCATTTGTTGATGGTATCCGTTGACATACGAGGCCATTTGTGATTAATATTTTGGAAATCCACGCATTGATCGTATCCATTTTCTGCTATATCCTTTGCTGAGCTTTGAATGCATGGGTATCTCAGAATCGTTTGTTTCCATATTTTAATTCATGCATTTAGCTTCATTGTCAACATGGTCCATGGGTTTTCTGCTACATTATGTTTATATTGGCTTGCCATGGAAAACTATGAAGATACTTTAACCCCTTTTTATCACGCCCTGTCTGCGCATGCCATTGACTGAAATTAAACCCATCATTCTACACAATAAATGTCCTTGCAAGCCTCAAGAGACATGAATTATTATGATAATAAAAATCGTATGTGGGTGACTATTTAGGAAAACACTTTAGATATGAGACAATTTCCGATGTGACTGCTTGGTCATGAACCGTGTCATTTGTGAACAATAGCAAAAGTTTGTCATTGATAACATGTTAGATTTTTCCCACTCTGGTCTCCTTTAACTATATGCAATTCATTTAATTCTTCTTAATATAGGGATCATAAATGTTTTTGTTGTTTCTGCCGGTATCAACGTTCGCCGAATGCCCTGTACGAGGAGCCAGACCTTCAACAAACCGAACAACTGGTCAAACATTGATACCAGATCCCAAAACATGTGTGATCAATATTCTTACATTAAAAACAAATAAATAAATAAATAAATAAATAAATAAATAAATAAATATTTGCATTTGCAATTCACTAGAGAAAGCGTCAATCAAGTACGTATCTTCACTAAAACGGGCCAGTGCACGATCCCGATCAGCTGATGTTAATCGGTCGCTGTACATGAGCGTCTTGCAATACAGCCAGCTCAGAGATCAATAGAGGAGTCAAACACTTTTGTGAATCGTTAAGACTAATGTTTCTTTTCTGAGGAGTAAAGCAAATGTTATTTATTTGGCCGTTAAATATGCAAAATTACACTGAGCCTTAGTATAACTGATACAAAAGGCAATATAAACCGGCTACTGTCAAGCTGGAGAGTTGAAAATCCGCATTGTATGCATCGTTATGTCGATCTATTTGATGTACTGGATCATGAGAGCACATCATATTTCTCGACCCGGAAATTTTCTCTCTTGTGATTGACTGGGAAATGCAATAAAATTGCATGGCTTCAGACAATAACGACATCGAAGAGGAATGCACTTATTTCTTTTGAGTGAAGCCCAGAAAAAAAGTATGCCGCAAACCAATGCATCAATGCGGCGTGATATCCATGTCCAATAATGCTGCACACTTCAATGTAAGTATTTGATATTATGATAATATACACGTACTTTTAAGTCTGAAAATGTTTTCATTCCGTTGAAATCGATTTTGCTTTGAGACCTGACAAGTATATGTGTCACATATCTCTTCTAGATTCTAAAGGCAGTCAGTGTAATAGAAATTGAGAAACGTTTGGCTTCTTTCGAAAATGTTATTATTCTTTCACTCTTTTACGTTTGCATTATTTTGATTTGACATTCATTTTTAGCTTTAGTGCTATTCATTTCAAACACATTCCTCCATCTGATCATTTTCTGTATGTGTCCACCCACTGTTTTTGTTTTTCAAATTCACAATAAATCAATAATAGAACACTCTCTTTTACGAAGATCAGCTTTTTCTGGATAGCAAAACCCCATTATATCCTGAAATTTGCGTAGACGTCGGATGGTCGGGAGCTTATTGATAAGTAAGGACCCGTCTGTTAGATGGTCTTATTGACTATGACACGTCATAGATTTTAAAACCGTTTGTTGCTATTAGAAAGTTTAACTGAAATTTCATTTGTTGGACCAGCATGCTTATATCATATGCTGTAAAGCTATGCACAACAAAATTACCAGCAGATTTTCATACGTCTAATGTGTATTTGTAGATGAGAAGATAGCAGTCTGGTTGACTAGTAAATTATCTGTCAAATATCGTTATAATGGCGTTATTGGCTCTTATTGCCTGTGAAAAGTCCGGGGCACTGGGTGACAGAGTGGTCTAAGGAGCTAGAGTTTAAAAATCACTCACACATCACACCTCTGTCCGCGTGAGTTCGAGTCTTGGCTCAGACAATGTGGGTAGCTTCTCATTGGTTGGTGATTATTTTTGTTTATTTTTCCTGGTTCTTTCTCCACCAAATATATTGGCCGCCTATCATGTGCTGAAAAGGGCGCTAAACCAGACAAACCCGCCAACAATCCAATAATATCTATTATCTCATAGTTTTCCATGGGACAAATTCTCTCTCTCTCTCTCTCTCTCTCTCTCTCTCTCTCTCTCTCTCTCTCTCTCGTGAGTGAGTGAGTGAGTGAGTGAGTGTGTGTGTGTGTGTGTGTGTGTGTGTGTGTGTGTGTGTGTGTGTCCCAGACTGCGTGAAGCTATGATTAATTTTGAGCAACACCACATCCATTACTGTTTTTTATGTAGAAATAAATGAAACATGTTTACGTTCTTTAAAGGAAATAGCTGCGAGACTTTAATTTCCAAAATTACCACTCCGGGATTCATGTTATTACACTATTCGGCCATAGTTCTCCATAGTTCTAAGGAAATCAATATGATGTTTTAAAATGCAACGATTGTGTTGTTTAGAAGTTTTACTTTCCCCTTGAGGACAGAACTTTCATTTTGGTTTCACATTTGTGCACCGAACAGAAACGCAAATTACCGGCACATATAATAACGCAATATTTAGGCAACTACACGAGCAATTTGGTTTTATTCATTGCACATTTTAGAGATATTTTATTCAGTCTTGAAAAGCCAATTTTGATCGTGTGTGTAGATTTCTTAAACTTATCGAAGAACAATTGATTCTTTTGGCACTGTCTTGTGGAAAAACTTCAAAAAGAAAATCAAGAGCATATATAATTCCAAAACTGCTGCTTTTTGATGTCAATGTATTTAAACAAAGAATAATAAAAGCTAGAGAAAGACTTGTCTGAATTGTTTTGATACTGAAATTTTTTACAATGTTAGGACATATTCGTAGCTTCATCTTATAGCATGACTATGTTTGCAGAAAGCCAAAGCTGAAGAGATTTATATGCAAATAAAAATAACTGTCTCGTTTTTGGTGTCAAATAATATGTCTACTTCTTAGCAGGGAATATCGTAGAAACACTGACTATTAGATATCGTTCAATGTCGATATGAACATTCCAGCTCGTAAATTCCGCTATGCATAGCATTCTTGAATTCACACTCACACACACGTGTGTGTGTGTGTGTGTGTGTGTGTGTGTGTGTGTGTGTGTGTGTGTGTGTGTGTGTGTGTGTGTGAAACGCAGATACTAGGTTTGTAACAAAATTTCCGTTCTTTATCATAAAATATACGAATACGTTATGCTGCAATGAATGTAATGAATTAAAATGTATTTTGTTCCTGGAGGGACACAGAAATACATCATTATGTAATAGTCATTTAATATCAGTAAAGACTGAGTAAATACAATTTATAGACCTGTAAAGGATAACACCATGTTTTACATTTTAATAGAGACCACGATATTATCTTGGTGACCAAGGTGGGTTTTTGCTGCTTTGGGTTGCTTTTATATTACAAAAAATATATTTTGGGTGATTGGCTGGCGCTAAACAAATAATTTGACATCCAATCCATTTTTAAGGTTTGCATCAGATAAATTTAAACGTCTAAATGACTTCCTATGGCTTGTTTTAGGAGATTCAAGGAGACATAATTTATGCTTGGTGAAAAGACAGAACAAATAGGTTTAATTATGCTTACCTCATGCTATGCGTTCATTTGGTTTATATTAAGCCGCGTTTAGATCAAGAATAATGAGTTTATTCACTCTCATGAAAAAATAATTTTCATAAGTTAATTTCGATAATACATTTTATTTTACCTACCGTTGTGACAATGCTGGAAAATGTCTAGGCAATTGGATTAAACCTTAAACAAGGACAAAATACCCAGCAGTAAGTATATCGATAGTTCATTACGATAATCTGATTGATAGTTCATCACGACAATCTGATTGATTCAACACTCTTTCCAATAGATTAATTTGTAAGAATCATTGAATTTTTCAAACTGTTACATCGTAATCCGATCACAATGACAAGTTTGACTTCGTCTATATCCTTCAAATCATGCAACGGTTGCTACGTACTCGGTTACGAAAACGAAACTATCAGAAATTCTAAAAAGTTTAGGATATCAGACGACTTTGTCTATCTATGATGAAAATGGTGGTTCGATATATGGTGCTTATCGCTGGTCAACAGCCGCATAAGCGTGAAACATCTTTTGAATGTCAGAAACGCTTTTCGACCGTGTGGAAAAGCAAGTTCATTTATTAAAACAATTCCCAGAAAGAAGCAAAATTAATTTCAGCTTTTACATAGAAAGTGTTAGTTATTTCCTTCTTAGAGACTCTAGGTTTTAGAATATGTAACAGACAAAAAGCGAATCAGCAATTCAAGTACACTTCAACAAACTATTTATTTCTCTAATTAACAAAGTGAAAATTTAAGACATATTTGTCACGGAATGGTATAAATCCCTTTATTTATTAAATACATGTACTCGGGTTTCGTTTTTTGTGTACAACGATACCCGAGGGTGATTTATGTATATTGTACAATATTTCGAAACAGTGGGTTCGGTTCATCCTATGCCGCACGTGCGAAGTGCTTTCGATGGGAAGAACCGAATCGAATACTTCCAGCTCACAGACGATGTTGGGTTGCATCATCTGTGTATAAATGCCTCACAGTAAAACTAAAATCTTTTACATTACGGAACGTCTTGTCCGTGAACAGTCTACTTAAGGACTTGCACATCTTCAGCTGTAGAGGTATGTGAGTTATTTATTAATTTCTTATGTATATTATAAGTTATAACTGTTGTACTATTTTCTATGTAGCTTCGGCTTACGTAGTATAATGCAAATATTTTCTATTTTTGCTTGTGATTTAGCAAGAGATTTATATTAGCAATATAAAGTTGCATTTTTAAGAAACGTTTAGTACCGTAGGATTCTTATCGGACACAGGTAGGTTCACTTCTGAACCTGTTTATTGCTTTGTAATGTTGTGCCGATAATGTCATTTCTATAGCTTACCGTATATAACGTCATTACGTGTTATCGTTTATGGCCGTGTTATGTATAGTACACGGTGTTAGATGTATTTTCAGCTGATCGGAGTCGACAAGGTACCAGCTGTAGAGCTAACCGTAGAAGTTGACCATAGCAGCTGTAAAGCTGAACCATATGAGCCGTAGAGATGAGTGAAAGTGTTGCTGGTCGAGTAGCAGGTGATTGGGCGTTGTTGACCGAATTGGTGGGCGCTGATTGCTTGATTTTGACCAAGGAATTAAATGGTGGTCGGTGACTACATGAAATACTGACTGCTTCATTGACCAGTGTGACTGGTAGCCAAGTGTGCTAGCGACGGAGTGTGTTTGTGTTACTCCATGCATGTAATCTTTTAGCCGTGGGCTAATTTTAGGGTTTGTTATACACAGTGTTTTGGGGACTGTGAAGATATTGTGTATGATATCTGTCCCTTTTGTTTTCATCATTTTACTATTTGAGTGAAGTACCTCATTTTTCACTATTTGAGTGAATACATTTTACTATGAGTAAAATACATTATTTTTGCTACTTGAGTAAAACACATCATTCTTTCGTCGTGTGAATTTACTGTAAACCATTAACCTTTGTCTTTTTTCTGTGCAAGATCATTTATTTGTGTTCATATTTATGTTGCATTATTAGGTTCTTGCGGATTGTGTCAATTTTGTCCAATATTTGGATCTTATAGACGCACGTATTAATCATAATTCTTTTCTCATTCAAGTCATTCATCAATAAACATTGTATTTGTATCACCATCAAAAGTGTTCTGTTACCCGGTTATCTTGTGAATTAAATCCAAAATATTCCTAAATGTCTTATCATAAATAAAAAATCAGAATGAATTCCAACAGTCCTGAATGTCCTGATGTTCCAATACTCTTGAATGTCCTGATATACTACAATGATACAGAATGTCTCTGAATGAGTTCTCAATAATCCTAAAGTAGTGATTTAATCCCAAATGTCAATGAGCATCATGTTATTCTAATGAACAATTTAAATAAATAATTCCTCTCAGATTATATCTTAATACAACTGCAAACTCTAATTATAGATTTATAAAGAATGATATGAGGCAGGAATGATTGTTTACCTAATTATATATATATACTTCCGGTCTTTATGGTAGCTCTAATTTACATTCTTTCGAAATAGATAAGATTGTACTTGTTGTATTATGAAGTGAGTATGCTATAAAAATTTGCCTTGGCTGCAAAACTATAATTTTCCTTTTTAAAATTTTACATATTTGGGACAAAATACAGTTATTGAGCATGTGCTCGAAATTTCCGAATTTGGTGACACTTGGTTTTGTGAGGTGAATGGACATAAAACTGATACCGAGTTACTGACATTGGTTCTCGTTGTTCGATTACAAAAGATTGTCAAACGTTTATCTCAGGTTACCTAACTCTACCCATACAAAATGTCCTAGACGGTCAGCGTCTATACTGTTCACCTTTCCCATGATTTTAAGAAAACAGCGTAGATCTACGTATGTCTGTGTATTATGCTAATGAGTCTTTCACAGAAGTAAGAAAGGTGGTTGACTATACGTTATTAATACAGGGACATAATAATTAATTTTAAAAGCAGTATCCTCTCGCCCTTCTTTTTCCTAACTTATCAATGAAATCTATTGGTTAAGATGGGTTCGTGTAATTATGCTGTAATGTATAATAAAAGCAAATTTACGTATAAAGACAGCTCTAGATCGATGTTGTTATTTTAGGTTGGAAGCCTCTATAAATTTTAATCTTCATTACACACCAAATCAGACCAACATGGAGAGGTGGGACTGCCATTTGACATTTAAAAGATAGACACTATTGAGTTTAAATTAATTTGTTCGATAAAAGACAGTGTTTCTCAAACAATAAATTTGAATTCAGTATTAAGGATCCACCGAAACTGTGATTGTTGCATGAGAATAATGTTCCAGTGACCATTAGCAGTAAGAAAGTAAACGTTCTATGTATCTATATATATGTATGTATGTATATGTATGTATGTATGTATGTATGTATGTATGTATGTATGTATATGTATGTATGTATATATATGTATGTATGTAT
>JAECUM010040273.1:0-37460 GCA_016617855.1 Megalonaias nervosa | reverse complement strand
CTATCGGAAATTTTGTTCCAATTTTTCTAATATTGCTGAACCCTTGAAAAATTTATTGAGCAAGAAAAACAAACTTCTTTGGACTGAAAAATGTCAGGAGGCTTTTGACAAGTTAAAGGCCATACTTAAAAGTGCACCAGTTCTTACAGCTCCAAATTTCAGTCAATCTTTTAAACTATCTGTTGATGCAAGTGATGTTGGGGTTGGAACAGTATTGATTCAAGAAGATAAAAATGGTGTTGATCATCCAGTGTGCTATTTTTCGAAGAAATTAAATAAGCACAAAAGAAATTACTCAACAATCGAGAAGGAATGTTTGGCTTTAATTTTGGCATTACAGCATTTTGAAATTTACCTTAGTTCAGCTCCTTCTCCGGTTGTTGTGTTTAGTGATCACAACCCCCTTACTTTCAACGACAAGATGAAAACAAAAAACAAAGATTATTAAGGTAGAGTTTGTTATTACAGGAATATAATCTTGACATCAGACACATCAAGGGAAAAGACAATTTAATTGCAGATGCACTTTCCCGTGGATAGAAATATCATTTCATGTACACTTTGTATAATTCATAAGAGTTCTTCTTATGTAATTTTTTTTTACCTAGTGTATAAATAACATATGGTAAAAAGAAAGCTTTATTACATAAATCTTTCCTTTTCTTTATGGGGGGAAGTGTTACATATATGTAATTAAATTACTTGTGTGTTAGTTTTAAATTTCTTTTCATTTTATTTTTGTTTCATTACATTTTATTGTAATGATAATTTTTTCACTGGATTTGACATTTTATTCAGAAAACTCAGTACAGTTCTCTTTGCTTGATTAGAACGCAATAGTGTTGCTTCATTGTATTTTAAGCTGACCTAGTTCTTGATCTTGATTCAGATTTGGTAAATACAGAGTGAAAATCATTGGTCGTAATCAAGGTCATTTTTGGCTTGCGTCAACTCTGTTGTAAACAACCTTTTTTATTATCGAATCTTATAGAAAGATTCGTTCAGTACAATCGAACCTCTAAATAGCCTACGTGCTAATTGCCATATTATTTTACCGCGCTGTTCCAATTAAGTGACCACGTGACCCATCACGCGGGTCTGAAATTGCGTCTTTAGTTGGGTTTAATACTTATATATCCGTGATTTCAATTCAGTCGTAGTTTACACCTTTAGAGCTCAAAGTGTTTTTATTGCTGATGCCAGTTTGATTTAAACTTCTTCTATTTTTTGGATTTAATAATTTATATTCCCTGGAAAATACCAGTTCTTATCACAATTCTTGGACAAAGACTTTTAGTGGAAATTATTCGGAATTCTAAAGCCGGAATTATATTCTTGGTGAACAAGGAATTGTTGTCACATCAGCACAAAACTGGTTATAGAGGACGTCATAGCCTTCCAACTTGGAACTTCATCGAGATTCGACCTTGGATTCAATTAGAACTTTTTAGTGATAGGACTTATATTTTTAAATTCTAGGATTAATTTTTGGATTAGATTCACAAACCGTAAGTCCTTGTTAATATTTTTACCTTTTTTTCTGAGGAAATAAATTATTTTATTAAATTTACAAAGATTGTTGGCTTCACTCTTTTCTTTGTTGTATTTGTACGAGCCTACAGGTAACTATATATATATATATATATATATATATATATATATATATATATATATATATATATATATATATATATATATATATATATATATATATATATATATATATATCTGTGTGTTATTTACAAAAATATGTTATTATAAGCATTGCCATAACGGGTTCCATGGCTGGACTTTCTGATTTCGATATTCTTCTCTCTGAATTATTTCAAATTTTACTAGATTACTTTCAATATCAAAGGCCGTACAAATAAGAATAATAGAAAATACAAGCCACATTGTTTAGGAAGATGTGATGCATAATGCAATAATGAAAAGAAAATATTTATATGATTATCCATATTTATGGAATGTGTGGTAACTTGGTGATCTGTTTCCCCGCAACATTCCTTTTGACAATTTATATCTGGCTCATGGATTTTCTGTAATAACAAATCAAACTCTGCAAGCAACCACGAAGTAATTAAACAAAATGTCAAACACAAAGTAATAATGAAGAAAACCTACACTACATATTATATTATGAATACACATAAAGTGTGTGTGTGTGTGTGTCTGTGTGTGTGTGTGTGTGTGTGTGTGTGTGTGTGTGTGTGTGTGTGTGATTTTCACCGTAGCTTTAACAATTTTTCAGTCATATCGCTACGATGTCTTCAGTGTGGCAGTTTATAATGCCATCTAGCACTAGGGCATGATGCCGCAGACATGTAGCATCATGTCCCAGCTAGTCACATTATCCTGATAGCTGGCCGACCAGTACTAACACTAACCTCTTAATGCTGAGAGCTACGCGAGGCGGCTGCTAGTACCATTTTTGTAAGTCTTTGGTATGACTCGGCTGGGGTTCGAACCGACGATCTCCCTCATCCGGGGTGGACGCTCTAACCACTTAGACCACCGGAACGGTCCCTATAAATTGTATAGTTGTTTATGTCAAGCCATCAACATATGGCTTGTTAATGCTGGTCTACATTATTGTACTGATCAGTATTAAACAACTATTCTGAAAGAACATTGTTCTTTACAGATGGTGGGAATAAAAACCGGCTGACATATCACAATTCCATCCAGTACTGGCATCTTCGCGTTGGAGTGGTGGAGAAGGGGGGCAGGGGTGTCAGAATGGAATCTGCAAGAGATATTCTGTGAATATTACTAAACAGCTTCAAGAATTGCTTTGACGTGTATTATACTTGCAGAACCTAAATCTTCTACCTAGTTATCCGTGACTACACCTTGTTTTAATCTTGCATTGGTCAAAATATGTACTCGATTTGTTAATGTTTACCGACAAATTCGCAAAAGTTTAAGAATCATGGATTTCTTAAGGCCTGGACCAATTTGAAACCATCGAATTTTACTGTTGTAAATAAAAATCAGTATAAAAAGATTAAGTCACCCTAGTTAATTACATGGCTGAGTAAAATGTTATTCACAATGTGAATCACAACCCCATCCCACATTCCCACGATCTGTATATAAAAATGATCCTCAAAGTTCTATGACGGCTCATTATTTAAAGAACACTAATATAGACAACTAATCGTAATGCATTATTTCCCCTAAGGACAAATTTTTCAATACTCATATACCCGAATATTTTGCTTTGGAAGCAAATCTGATCAAAATGCATTTACTTTCCACATATACATTTCGCAACTGCAACATAGTGGAAGCCATTGCCTTGCCCTAATAACGACCAGTAATGGAGTGGAGAGCGATCAGGGAACCAGACTAGGACAATCTGGGATTACAAATCATCTGACTTCGTGTGTGACATATCTAACTACAACCGTAAAAAGAAAAACAATTTTATTAAGTTAAATTACCCAACTTTATTTATGACTGTAAATTGCTCCTACGGGAACACATTACCTGGATCAATGTTGCGTAATGTCCCGTTTTGATGTTAGATTGCGGTTTACGCAAGATACAGTCTGGTATTTTCCCACTTATAAGATATGATGGCGCTTTCAGTGAATCTCCTATTCACTGAAAGCGCCATCATATCTTATAAGTGGGAAAGTGCTACAAGACAACAAAAACGTAAAACTGTCAAATTGCAATAGGTGCCCATAAGGGTGAATTACAGACTGACAACAAATGTCAGCGTATGTTTTTAATAATTTTGAAATTTAGTGCTCCTTGATCACATATAAACTTCAAAGCTAAGTAAAATATGCATGACACATGAACAGTCATAATTTTGATGGGGATCCCGTGCAGCCGAGTGGTCTAAACCGCTCGTTTTTACCAATCACTGCCGATCTGTGCGGGTCGGTTCGAATCTCGGGCTCGGCCAATATGGATACGTGAAAAAGCTTGGCATTAGCTTTCCGTGGCTCGGTAGTTCTTCGCGGGGTTTTGCCAGGTTCTTCAGTTATGCTAGCCGCCATGTATAGCTGATAAATGTGAAATGTGATTCAACCCACAAAAAAACACAATTTTGATATTTTAACTACAGACTTCAATGTCTGTCTGGTACGATTCTATGGTCTTAAACTAAGTAACAGAAAAGAGAGAGAACCAACAAGTTTTGTAAAATTCAACAAATTGTGTATTTCCCTAGAATGCAACGTGAAAACTAAAAGAACTTACAATATTTCGAATTTAATCCCAAACAGTTCTAAAAGTTCTTTACAAATACAAATGAAACGAATCCCGGTGGTGTTCCGAATAAATTCAACATTGAATGTGCTGATATGCCTGTAATATCGAATGTGCTAATGTGCCAATATTTTAATATATCACAATGATAAAATCCAAAACTACCCTTGAATGAATTCACAATATTTCCAATATAATGATTTAGTTAAAGAAAATAAGCACTTTGTAATACCAGTGAATAATTTAAATTAAAAACTCCACTCAAATGAAAAACTGAACACGTCAATAAGACTGATTCCACCTCAGATGTTAAGGTAGGAATGAATTATTTTGAAGCAAACAATATTAACATAAAAAGCTTAAACACAATAACAGAGCAAGGATGTAGGTCAGTTTCCTTTCTAAAACATTCAAAATTGTCAACAATATCAGGAATTTCCAAGTGCAAAACTAATGTCATAAACTCAGATATAAGTAAACACGTTTACCTCAGTTAATAATTATCTGAATATTTAATTTATAATCATACAGAAATATTAGTTATGTAATTTTTTTGTATACAAAGTAAATGTCACTAGTCAAGTAGACCCTTCACTCGATTTTGGACAAAGGTCAATTTCAAAATATAGATATACATACTATGTAATCATGGAGAAAAGCCAACAGACAATACAAAGTAAACATACATAATAATATCTCATAGAACTGTGAAAACTGTTTATTAACATCGGTGAAATGATATGCACTTAAACAGGTTATGATATGTACTCATATGATATAAACAATTTTATATTGCGTTAACAATAAATAGGCAATTAGTAGTCTTAACATAAAATTTTGAGAACACTGTTATTGATCAGGGTTTGCCCCTCTACCATTATGACTTTATACCCAAGGCACCAATACATCTCGCGCAAAGAGAAGATTGCCGGCAGGTCAGTAACACGTAAAAGATCGCCTCCGCGAAAGCCTCATTACGATATTGATTATCGGAGCGTAAATGTTGACCAAGTTAACACGTTTTCATGCAGCGACCATGGCGTGAACCAACAGTTTAAACCTTTTACTCAAGCTGTACTTCAAGCAAATCACATATCTGTTTCGGTTCGCTCTCGAGGTTGCTATCGTCCCGGTTCCGTATCTGTGCAAGAAATTGTCGAACGTTTTCCAGTTTTGTCAGCACTGTCTCGAATTCCATTGTGGAAATCGTTTTATTTTCTATAGCTATTGACGCTACTTTGCAAATAACCTGTATTGTTGAGAAACCTTAATAAAATGGTTTTGCCGTCACTGCCATCGACACCGGTTGCTGTTGATTATAGATCGGAATGCAAATCAGACAAGTGTGTTTATGATACTCGCCGCAATGGCAAATCCCGCCACGCCTATGTCAACGGTTGTTGCGGCGTGAGTCCACAAATCTCATCTGCGACAACAGACACACGTGTGTATTTCACGAGTATAATGGTTTTCTTTGAGATTTCATCTCGCCGCTTTGTCCCGCTTCGATTAATTTTTCGCGTAGGTAGCCTTGAGGGTTCACCATATTTTTTCTATTAATACTGTCGTAGTGGAATATAATTGCTGGTCTTATTCGGGTACAACATGCACATACTCTTCCACTCTGCCAACCAAGTGTTTTGATTCACTGGTATAACTGTCATGCCATCGTGGGAAATATCGTGCTTGCGATTATATGTTGGCGGGGGGGGGGGTGCAGGGCGGAGACGTGTTGTCACGTTCACTTAGAACTACTATGTTTACGCCTTTACTTTGTGTCTCCATTGTTTATTATCCTTTTCGTCCAAGAACTATCATCCTTGCAAGTGCGTCTTTGGTGAATATCAGTTAAGGTATTTCTTGTGCTAATCCAGGAAATGATTCGACAAACCTTTTGATAACGTAACCTATGTGGATTTATCGGGATATTCCACTTCATCTTTGCAGAAACAATCGCTGGCTGCTTCCACGCACAATGGTGATGTGTTTTCCCACGATCGGGTATTTTCGCTTGCTATTGAGACGAATCCTAGCTGGCATCCAGATGGTATTGGTACATCAGGGCGGTGCCAACTGTTGATTTTTATCTGGCCATTGCGTAGATTACATGCCCTCCATGCTGATCCACCACTTCGTCATCGTTAAATTCCTCAAGCTCATTATCACGTGGCTATTCAGAATCCATTACTTATACGTAATGACAAATTAAACACAGACGCCAAAGATAGTTAGGTACCTTTCCGTCAGACTAAATTTCATCTCCGGCGACTGATGATATCAGCATAAGGAACAAACAAGTTTTTTAATGGCATCAACAGAATGATAGTTGCGAATGGATCTGATGCGTTACAGCTCCAGAGAAGCAGCCTTGCAGGTGTTCATGACGCGTTGGTGTAATGAGAGATGATAATCTAGAGTGACACCTAGGTTTCGTATTGATTGGGTACATCTAATGTTGGTGTTGCTGATACTGATTTTTGCGTCAAAGGGTAGGAATGGGAAAATCTTTGTGGGGTAATCAGAATGGCTTCGGTTTTGTCATCATTCGTGTAACATGTCACCCATGACTTCACGTCGGAAGTGTACTCGGGTCCTATTGCAGAAACAATGTCATGCATCGGAATCCATATGTGAATTGATCCATGGAGAAAGCTATCCATTGCTTCTCAAGGTCTAGCTTCTTCAGAGAATGCACAACATGAATTAATATGACAACGGTCACCTGCACTGATCATAAGGACATTGTTGCTGTCAAACACTGTATTGTTTGTTGTGTACAATCATGCGAACAGGGAAACAACTTGTCCAGGCTGATGTTTATGTTTTGATTGCCGACGGCGTTTTCTCCCTTTGTAGCGATCAGCGTATTTGTGGTGCGTATATGAACTATGTCTACAAGGAAGTATGATAGCACAGTGTTGTTATTACCATACCACAGGAATATTCGCCATTTTCTTGGAATCATACTTGTCACTGTCTCCCTTCTTCTAGCTTCCTGTCTCCCTTCTCCTATCCCCTTGGTCTCGTTTAGACCTAGCTTCAGACTTTCTGCTGGATGGTAAGTATACGTCAAACACAATTTAAATTATTTTCTACTTGGTGCAGAATGCCTCTGTTGCGACAAGGACATCTATTCTTGCATACTCATCAAATGTATTGTTGTACATGGTGGCAGTGTATTCACAACAATTACATCTATTCTGGCATACTCATCAAATGTCTCTGTTGTACATGGTGTCAGGGTATTCACAACAAAAACATATTACGTCTGGCTCAGTGTTTGTTATAGTCACATGGAGTTTCTCATTGTCACTGAAAGCAACTGGAACGAATTGGTTTTCATGCCAGAAGAATTCATCTAAGTCATATTGTCTACTTTAGCAGTAGATGAAGAACTGAGAGAATGTTGACAGTCTTCCTTCAGTGTCTGTTCCTTTGGGGTGGTTGTAAATAGTTACTTGTCTTTGAAGATTTGCGACCTTGTTCTTCTTGATGGTTAGGTGTCATGTTCTGGTGACCTTAGAATTAGCCAATGGAAATGCAGCTTTCAGAAATTTAAAAGTGAATCGCCCTTACTTAAAGCCACTCGAAGAATGATTTAAGCTGCTACCTGCCTCGTTTCTAACGTGTCCCAAATGCATCAGCAATGTTAGGATTAACAACATCTCTGGCATCTAATGAGATCAGGTCACATGACTCTTCTTAAAAAGGATTATCCATGCTGTTTATTAATTTGGTAATACTATATAATCTTTGAGTTATTTCTATTTCTTCGTGATGACCACTGTTCTCTGTTGCATCTTAAGCTCCTAATGCTGTATCGTACTCAATGACTAGCTTAGGGGTCATGTTCTGGTGACCTTACAATTAGCCAACGAAAATGCAGCTTTAAGAAATTTAAAAATGAATCAAATCGTTCGGTAAACCTTTATACTCTTCAGCTAGACTGCTTAGCCTCCCAAACGCGAAGCTATCAATACTTCATCTGATTAGCGATTATTGTAATAACACAGTTCACAAGAACATGACCCATAAGCGGTCGTTGTCAGATCTTCACGTAGGACAGTGGAGATCTGATTTTAATCAGATTAACTATCTTACTTACGTCACGACCAGCCACGATCCACCTTCTATGTACCGACGGATTTTCATCTTGAAAAATGGCAGCCAACTTGGAGTTTCAAGTGGCTAATATATTTTTGTCTGAAACGATACACCATAGTAAATATATCTAGCACGTTTCATGGAGCCAAATTAGTATTAATGTGGCAGATAAGACAAAACGCATTCAGCTTATTGCCGTAGCAGACTATTCATTAAATATGACGAAACTTTAAGCAGGTAAGTATGCTTCAAATTCATTAAAATTTACCTGTAGTACAATCAACCAATGGTTTTTGATTTAATAAGAGTCAAGCAACAGTAGGATGTTATAAAGTGTATGAATAGCCCACCGATTTCATTAATTCAACAAAAGTTTTAAATATGCCTTTACACTTTCCACTAGTAGTGAATATTACTCAGTTAACATTCATATAGTATTTCTTTGGAAAGGATGCTCGTTTTATGTTTATCACTAGTCGGTACACTTTGCATACAGTGTTCGCAGTTCATTACTTTTTTATTGAAACTTTTTAACATATCACTTCCTGTCAAACTCATTGGCACAAATAAAACCATGAAATTATTGCGCAGTATTCGCATTACTGATTAAGCTCCGAGTGGGAATTTTCTTTCCCCCGCCTTCAGAAACCGCTTTTTTTAAATATTACTATTAACAACATGCCGACCGTCTTTCCAATCGGCCGCTGAATAGACAATGGGGAAAAACGAGAGACTATCCCATAAATGCACAATAATAGCTTGTATATCTGAATATGACACCACATACAGTACATAGAATTCTTCGAATGCCTCACTAAAAAAAAACTGGAAGATGAGTAACCCAATGGACGTTATCCTAACTTAGTAAAAGCAAATATGTTGAAGGAAAAAAAATGATCCATGACGCCGTCCAGTACGAACATACTAAATCTATGCAGACAAACGCCCGCAGCATATTGTAATGCAGACAGTCCCATTTACACTGATGTTACTAAGTGGAATCTATCTTGCATCCCAACCCCATAAAAAGCATGGTGTAAATGGAAATCGTTAGGAGTGAATAAACTCACCCCTTATGACGAGAGTGCCGACTTATGCTGGTTACTTCATCCAGTAAGCATCCTTTCGGACTAATGTCAACAAATGGAATGACATTTCTTCTGGTGTATCCAATACTGCAGCGGGGATGAAATCAATAGGCTCGGTGGATATATTGTCAACAGTTTCATCAAAATTCATGTATATTGTGTTTCAACTATTCCAGCTGACCTGCCTGAGTGACCTATGTGATATCATACGGGGGGAGGGGGGTAGGACGAGTGGCCGAGTGGTCTAAAGCGCTCGCCGTTACGGATCACTGCCATTTCACCTCTGTCTGCGTGGGTTCGAGTCTCGGGCTCGGCCAATGTGGGTATGTGAGAAAGCTTGCCGGTAGCTTCTCGTGGGTCGGTGGTTCTTTCTGGGGTTTTTCAGGGTTCATCCTCCACCATTAATACTGGCTGCCATGTATAGCCTATCTTGTGCTGAAAAATGGCGTTAAACCCTATACCAATAACAATGACATCGTACAGGAATTTCCATCACAGATTCAGTGTTGAAAAATAATCTTGGCCGTGTCAAATGTTCTACTGATTTTAAATGTCAGTTGCTCTTTGAATTATAACATGTAAACAAAAGTCTACTTCCAAGCGTTTTTGCTTATCGAAGTTGCAATTCACATCTGGGACTATTTGTTTCTCGCGCAAGAATTTAAGGTGCAGCATCTGGGCCAGAATTAAATGAAATGATAATTATCGTTTGTACTTCTTTCTGGCTAAATGCTTTCAACTAAAATGAAAACTATGTGTTAAACAGAATCTAAGATGGGTTATAATTGATACTGAGTTTATTAAACTCAGTGAATAATTTGCAGCGTTTGCCCCCCCCCCCCGCACCCCACCCAACCCCCAAGACGCGGGAGCCGGAAATATTTAAACTCTTTTTATAAATTCAATATTAAATCATTTCCCATTTGAGAACATATATACTTGTGTGTTAGTTTCAATTCTCTTTTATTTTATTTCTATTTCATTACATGTTATTGTAATGACTTTATTCACTGGATTTTACATTTTTCGAGAAAAATTCAGTTCAGTTCTAGTAAATAACAGTGTTGCTACATTGTGGTTTTAGCTGACCTAGTTCCTGACCTTGGTTCTGAAGTCGTAAACAGAGAGTGAAAATCATTGGTCGTAATCAAGGTCATTCTTGGCTTGCGTCAGCTCTGTTGTAAACAACCTTTTTTAAATTCATTTCCAATGTGGGAATCTTTTATTCTTAGCTAAAGTTATATTAGCCTACCTGAGAATTGACATATTTTTTTACTGCGCTGTTCGGATAGAGTGATCACGACCCATCACGCAGGTCTGAAATTGCGTTCTCAGTTGGGTTTAATACTCATATCTCAGTGATTTTAATTCAGTCACAGTTTACACCTTTAGAGCTCAAGGTGTTTTTATTGTTGATACCAGTTTCATTTAAACTTCTTCTATTTTGGGGGGATTTAATAATTTATTTTCCCAGGAAAATACCTGTGCTCATAAAAATTATTGGACAAAGACATTTAGTGGAAATTATTCGGAATTCTAAAGCCGGAATTATATTCTTGGTGACTCAACAAGGAATTGTTGACACATCAGCACAAAACTGGTTATAGAGGACGTCATAGCCTTCCATCTTGGAACTTCATCGAGATTCGAACTTGGATTCAATTAGAACTTTTTAGTGATAGGACTTATATTTTTAAATTGTAGGATTAATTTTTGGATTAGATTCACAAACCGTAAGCCTTTTTTCATTTTTATATCTTGCTTTCCAGGGAAATAAATTATTTTTGTTAAATTTACAAAGCTTGTTGGCTTCACTCTTTTCTTTGTTACTTTGTACGAGCCTACGTCACGTAACAATATATATATATATATATATATATATATATATATATATATATATATATATATAACATATATATATATATATATATATATATATATATATATATATATATATATATATATATATATATATATATATATATATATATATATATATATATATACACTTGCTACCAGTATATGCTCAAGTATTCTACTATCTCATTCAGAAATTCATACCATGACCAATGTATTTCGATGAACAGACGTTCGGTGTAACAATATTGTGTTCAAGATAGGCTCTACACATTGCACACAAGGCTATTACTGGTCTGTAGTATGATGATCTGGAATCCCTAATTTCATGCGGACTAATCAATTAATGAATCCCCTCACGTAGCACAAATATTTTATCAGTTTTTACAAAGTCAACAATGTTCTATTTAGCCAGCCTTTACAGTATTTTGCAGGACGACTTTTCAATGCTTCATTGATTTGACTGCGTTAGCGTTTTCTGGTCGCCCAGTGGCTCAAGCACGTGCAACATCTGGGTGATAAGAACTTACGTGGATTACTTTATCGTCTATACATGTTTGGTGTCCGGTATCCACTATCAAATGTTTCGTTAGTCATATATAGTTTGCAATAAGGTAAGTTAACGCTTACGTTTAGTTTGTGGAAGAAAGTGGGTATCATGTACATCTAAATTGCCTTATTATTTTTGCCACAGTACACGTACCAGAAGACGAGAGACAATTTTGTTTCATTATTGTTGCCTTTTATGTCTGTGTTTTGGCACAAATAATTATATGCTAACGCAAAACGAGCCATTCATCATCAGGTCGGGGATCTGAAGGATTTTATTTACGTTACTGCATTTGGTTCTCAGTCACCAATCTTCCCGATCACCACCATAATAATAAGAAGGAATTTTATGTTTATCCAGATCAGGTACAGTAAGTTTTAAGATTTTGATTGGACATGCTACTTATTATTTCAGTTGGTAATGTGTTCCACTGTTGAAATGTGGAAGGCATAATTTTTTTTTCCCTTATACAAAGGGTGCTCAATAGTATTTGATGATCGACTGCTGTAGGTCTAATCCTTAACGACAAAAGTCTGAATTGCATCTTGTAAATACTTTGGAGTAAAACCAGCGTACATTTTAAACAGCTGTATTAATTTATTCTTATAACGTCGCAGACTCTGGCTATATCACCACGTCTACTCATTTAATAGTGCCTGAGCCGCATTCTTAGTAGCGTTTATTACTATTTTAATAGCTTCCAGTTCATTTTATCTATTCTTTTTCTTGCATAAGGCAATTTTTCAAGATACAATTAGCATAGTTTAACCATGGAAGTATATCAGTTTTATACATTGTTTCCAAGGACAAGCGATCCAATCCACGGTAGCCTAAATGGTTAGAGCGTCCGCCTCGGATGTGGGAGGACGAGGATTCGAACCCTGTCCGAGTCGTACCAAAGAATTAAACGATCCAATCTATGTTTCAGGTTCTTTAAAGTATCAACTTTCTCACAAGCCTTTTCAGGTAAATGCTTGACATGGGCGTGTCAAGCGGTATCACCAGATACCATCATACCTAAATGCTTATACACTAAATAAAATGATCCAAGGGTTGATCCTTGAGGGACACTTGTAGTAGTTTGATAATCGGGAATTCAGGACAACTCTTCGCTTTTTAATGATAACTAATGTTCTAACGACAATAGTAAACTACCTTTTATGCCGATCGTTCTAAGTTTTAAAAATAACCCGGAATACCAAGCACAATCAAATACTTTACTTGCATCAAAGAAAACCGTTCTAACTCCCTTTCCCCGATCTAGAGCTAAGCAAGTCATACTATAAATATCTTTTTCATTAAAACAGTTGCCGGGTGCAATCAAATTATGCGAATAATACCATTGTACAAAAATTTAGACACACTTTTCAAACACCTTTGAGACCGCTCCGGTGGTCTAGTGGTGGTCTAGTGATTTGAACGTCCGCCTCAGAGTTCGCGTATCCGAACCCCGGCCGAGTCATACCAAAGACTTGTAAAAATGGTACTAGCAGCTGCCTCGCTAGGCGCTCAGCATTAAGAGGTTAGTGTTAGGAATGGTAGGCCTGGTGTCAGGATAATGTGACTGGGTGGGACATGATGCTACTTGTCTGAGGCATGATACCCCAATGCTAGACATCACTACAAACTGCCACACTGCAGACATCGTATCGATATGACTGAAAACACTTTAAATCTACGTTAAAAATCAAAATCAAAACCACACACACACGCACGCACACACACACACACACACACACCTTGTACAAAATACAAGTGACATATGGCGACAGTTTGAAACAATTTTCTGCCAATTTTTTATAACGAGACCATATTTGCAAATTTCAAGCATCTGGAAATCTTGAGATATTAATTAAATAATATTAATAATACGAAATGCATAGCATGGTGGGTGGGTGTGGCATGCCAAATGTCACATATATCACGTAATAAGTGAAAAGTTATAAACTATTAACTTACGAAACTGTCATTTAAATATTCAGGGACAATCTGGTTTGCGAAAAATTTATTTATTTGAGCTAAAATGGTCAATTCGATATTGCATTTATGCGCAATACGTCACGGCATTGAGAAAGTATTGAACTAGTATTGAGGTAGTAATGAGATGGCATTGAGATAGTATTGAGATAGTATTGAGATGGCGTTGAGATAGTATTGAGACAGTATTGAGATGGCATTGAGATAGTATTGAGCTATGACATTGTAATTGTGTTATTGCATGAAGACAATGCAAGATGCAACGAGGTTTACCTTTTTCATATACATTCGGCCTTGCGTGCGATGCACGTGGTAAACACTACAGTCTCATGTAATATAAGTAAGCTAATGGCAACTATTGATATTCCGGTCAACCCTGCCCATTGACTTAACAGTCATATTACACGTATACAATTAACTCGATGGCTGTCCAACTTTCCAAATAGAATGTTCAGTTGTGGTCTGTACTGATAATTACGAAGAGAATTCCAAAGCATTCAATACGTGCATTAAATTGACTTATTTGTTTAGTTATATTTTACATCGTTTCTTTTTTCACCGCATGTAGTTCTCTAAATATTTATCTGCCAAAGTTTGTTTCTTCGGGTATCATCAGTTCTTTGTTATTAATACCCGTCTAATGATAATGAAAAGTAGTTGCCATTAGCTACTTCTTATTTTTAATCATTAAATGTATACGTGCATTGACTATATATTGAATTTTCTTGTAAGCATGAGAACTATTTTAGTTGTTGTATGCGTTTCCGCTTATGTGTGAGAAGTCACTTCCCGCAAAGGGTGTGTTTCAAATTAAGAAAAATTAAATTCAAACTGATGAGATAAGATGTATGAACATTAGAAGGTATTTCGTTCAGTTCTATTGAATGAGCAGCAGAGAGGGTGAACAGACTTTTTGGCTTGAGATATTATTTATAAAAAATAATCTTTCCTACGAAAAGAAAATCTTAAGTTCAGTGACGTTAAACCACAACCTCTAACCATGACTATGTCAGGCCGTGAGATTTCCAGAGTTAGCTTAATACCGTTACTTTATCTCTGACGCGCGTTTTTATTTTTAGGAATTTTTCGTTTACGCGTTGGTCACTCAGTATTGGTCGTTCACCCTCTCTCCTGCTGTAATTAACCAAAGATTTTATCCAGACCTATACGATATCTAGATCTTGGGTCATGTAAATTTATTGTTATAAATCCGAAAGGAACAGCTTGTGCTTTTGAAAAGAAGTTTCTAAATTTAATCATATTCATGTCCCCTGAACACCAAGTATAATAAATATTTTGTAAAGTATAATTATCTACTCCATTAAACACAATTAAGATATTGCAATTATCTCTGATTACTTTAGGAATTTGTGTATATCGCTGAGTAACATAAATAAAGTCTATTTTTGTGACGGCCTCGGGAAAATATCCGAGCTGGATTTGATTGTTTGTCCAGCATCACATCATCGTATACTACGAGATTATTGATACATCCATCAAGATCATCTACAGATGGAGCTTCATCAATATCGGTGATAAAAGCAATAGCATCATTATCAGGACACATCAGCGATTTTGCATTTTCATTAAAATCTTTAAGTACTTCGTAACATCGTTGATCATCTACAGATGGTGCTACTAAATATAATTTATCCCACTTCAGCCATCGCATTATCAGATTAAGTAATAATTGCGTTTTACCAGACCCAGATGGGCCAAGTATAATTGCTCTGATAGAATTTGGTAGCGCTGGATGATGCTTAACTGGCTCTTGTTTTCGTGTCGCTGAGAAATCAATTATATCCATATAATAATAATATGAATTTATATTGCGTTCGATGTAGAGCGCATACATCCACAAGTGGATTAACGACAATAATAACAAAAAATAACAGGCGCGCACTTACAGGCAGGTGTGTGAAATGTGGTACAAAAAAATACAAATTTATTTCATTAAAGACAGGTGGAGATATCGCTGCTTCTTTAAGTAAATTACCAGGAACCCCATGGGCAAAGTATCCTGGTGAAAAACATTTACCCGGATATAATTACTGTGGTCCTGGAACTCGTCTCGATATCCGACTCGATAACCAAGACCAACCAAAACCTGGAGAGTATCCAATAAACGCAACTGATCAAGCGTGTCACATTCACGATGTCGCGTATAAAAGTAAGGATTTACAACAACGTCATATTGCAGATGTAAAATTAATTCATGCCATAAATAATATAAAAGATAAATCATTTCGAGAAAGATTAGCTGCTTTTCTGATAAAAACTGGTATGAAAGGTAAAATAATGTTAGGGTCTGGTAATTATTCAATTGATTATGATAATGGAATCTGTTTATTATAGCCCAAGAGGATATTGGAGAGGTAAAGCAGCGATTAGTAAACTTGCTGAAGCAGCAAAAGTCTCACGTGATGTTGCTGTAGCGTGGTTAGCACGACAGGCAATATGGCAAATCTATCTACGTCCACCTAAAAAAATTCAGTATGCACATTTTGATGTTAGTACCCCTAATGAAGTTCATCAAGCAGATATTTTGTTTTTACCACACGATACCATTAAAACTGGCAGACGTCAATACACATACAGATACGCTTTAACCGTCGTTGACGTTGCGAGTAGATATAAAGAAGCAGAACCATTATCAGCCAAAACAGCGACTGAAGTTGCATCTGCGTTTGAACGCATTTATCAACAAGGACCCGGACCACAAGGTGGTCTACGATGGCCACAATTGCTACAGGTTGATCTTGGCAAAGAATTTCTTGGTGCAGTATCATCGTTGATGAAGCGACATAACGTTAAAATCAGACGAGGACACACAGAAATTCATCGTGATCAGGCAATTGTTGAACGATTTAATCGAACACTTGCTGAGCGGTTATTTGGATATCAATACGCGAGGGAAATATCTACCGACTTAAAGTCCATGGAGAGATCTCGTGAATGGGTTGCAAGGTTACTGAGTGTGATAGCTGCGTTGAACAACGAAGTGACTCGTGCAACTTCTATGAAACCTTCTAATGCGATCAAAAAAATATATATACCAATACAACGTAACTCTTCCTCTCAACCAGTACTAGGTAATGTTACCGTAAGATATTTATATGAACCTGGTGAACTTGAAGGAGGTAGAAAAAGAGCAACTGATCCTATCTGGAGTGTGACCACACACAACATTTCTAGCGTGGTAAGGTCCTCAGGTAGACCCGCAATCTACAGATTAGATTCAACTGCTCCTCAGCGTTGATTTGTACGCGAACAATTACAAATAATTCCTATAGATACACAATTACCACCGGGTTCATTTTTATAAACTTGCACAGCGTCCAGCTCCTCGACGTCGATTACATTCAAGACAGGTCAGCATCACATTTTCGCGTGTGTGACCAAGACTACTGTTAATTCTATCAACGGTAAATTGTTTTGGATTATTACTCGAGTACTGCCACAGCATATTACAGTTACAACTTGCACAATGATTATTCTGTTGTGCTTTTAGTTTTATAATAAATTCAACATCAATATCAAAGTCACGATTATTTTTTTTTTTTTGTCACATTGCTTATAACCCGCTAGTTTTTTATTGATATCGACAAAATTGTCAGGAATTTCTTCGGTTATTACGCAATCCATGATAACCCGGCGCAGTTGAGATATTCTTCTGACTCGAGACACTGCTAGATAAACTAAATTTGACCATTCAATACGATCATCGACAATCCAAATATTTGTATCGGTAATAGTTAATCCCTGTGACGAGTGAATCGTTATAGCGTATCCTAACGTCCACGGCGATTTATCCATGCTTAACGCGCTCTCAACAACATCAACAACAACTAAAACAATATCATTTAACACAAGATTTTGTATTCCACCACCAGAAATCTCAACATCAATATTCTGTCGTCGAGTATCGGCTGGGCGATAACACAAAGGTACAGGTAGATTTGAAAATTTTTCTTTACGTAACGTAAATAATTGTTGTTGAAGCGTATCGCGAACTATTTTTCTACTTGCAACTATCAAATCAGCAGGTCTCCATAAAGCCCAAAAATCATTCATAGATGTTTCTGGAATTACTTTACGCATTATTTCACACTGTATTTTATCTGGCTGTAATCTTATTAACTTTTTAAACTCTTTTAGTGATTTATCGATTACTCTATGGTCATCAGTTATTTCTTCGTAATAATGTCCAAATGTTTTCAGCCACTCATGTGGAGACGATCCAATGAAAGATGGTGGTTGACCATGATCGCCACACATTATCACAGCAGTATTTTTTAATAACAGCCAATCAAGAAATATTTTTAATACCTCTAACGACACCGTGCATATCTCGTCCCAGATAATAATTTTAGGAATGTATTTCTCACCCATCCGCGATGGAGTCCATGCGTCTTCGCACCATCTAAAGAAACTATGATATGTACACGATTTTACTCCTCGTTCTTTTATTTCCCTGGCGAGTTTATGTGTCGGTGTCAAAACAATTATATCAGAACATTTACTAAATAATTTAATCGCGCGTGTTGCTTTACCTGAACCACCACACCCATTAAGATAAACGGTTTTATGTCTAGCTACGGGATCATATACAGATGGTGCCGATGACAATCTTGGTATTTGATTGTTCTTGTAATATGTTCTCGCAATTTCAACATCGGCAGATTCAGAATAACTGATTATATCCTCATGTTTTATTCTCCATTCGCCCCATGATGCATGATCGTTAATACGCAATTGTTTTAACGAATCCGTATATTTTTTATTTATATAAAATGAATCTGTCGCGACTCTGACTGCGTAACGAGGAAATCTGTTTATCATCGATAATAAATTTATCGAAACATACGCTAGCATCGAAGATCTTAAATGAGTAAACTGCGGTGACTCGCCATCAGTATAGCTCACAATTGTACCTAATTTAGTTCCATCTGATAAATAAGCATTACTTCGACCTATAAATGTGTTTTTCTCCGTTGTATCAGCAATTATAAAATCGAGTTCAGCATCGTCCATGATTAATCTTGTACACGCTCGTTTATGATCATATGATCCTCCTTGCGTAAATTTACCGATTATTTTTCTGCCGAGATCTTTTGCAAATTTCTCATCACACTCTCTTTTAGCATCATTAAATACATCCGGTTCTGGCAACCAAACTTGTTTCTGCACGCGGTATGATATAATTCCTTCACTTACTCGTAACGACATTAAAATTCCAGCATCAAGCATATAATTTATTAGTACTATTGGAGCCCAACATTTTTCTGAAAAATGTCTCCCAAACCACGCATAAACAATCGGATGGAGACCCTCGTAAAACTCGAACGACTCTATACAGGCGAATCCGGTTAAATCAGCAGGTAAAGGTCCGTTTATCGTAACTCTGGTCATCTCGTGTGTGGGATGTCCAAATCTCTTAAAGTATTCAGAACATTCTCCGTATCCAAGAAAACTTCCAGGATAACACGCTACCATATCAACTGAGATAACGTCTTTATAATCGTATTTAGTGTTCCACAATCCACCGTGTCCGTATTCGATACAACTTTTCTGGACATCTTCAAGAAATTCCAATCGTGTCGGCTTCCATGAATTTTTCTCCTGAGCGTAGTGAGCAGCAATTGATGGAACGGTAAAACAGTTATTAAGTAATTTTTCAACCTTAATATCATCAGATGTGTATTCATGCCAAAGGTGTTGTGCAAGATCTTTCATTTCTTCATGGAGAGATTCTGTACGATAAATATCACCATTAGATCGTACAAACTGATCATGATAATCATATTCCGAACTCTGAAACAGCCAAACAGATACAGGGTCAATTTTACTGATATTTCTGATAGCATCGAATACATGACCATTATAAAATTTAACCATTCTGTCTCGTGGAAATATTGTTACCGCCACAGTCCATGTATGTGCGTTATGATCAATAATATCTATCGAAGCTCCTCTTGATTTATATTTTGTTTTGTGCAAAATCTCCCCGGTTAACGTCTTCACCGTTATCGGGAATTTTAATTTCTTTCCCAGCTCGGCAACGTCGCTGATGGACGCTCCGGTATCTTTAACTGTTTCTGCCCAGGTGTTTATTTTTTTGCGTCTTAAATCCGTTAAACCATTTCCACGTATCGCG
This sequence comes from Megalonaias nervosa, assembly GCA_016617855.1. Classification (NCBI taxonomy): domain Eukaryota; kingdom Metazoa; phylum Mollusca; class Bivalvia; order Unionida; family Unionidae; genus Megalonaias; species Megalonaias nervosa. The sequence goes on along the minus strand of JAECUM010040273.1, from coordinate 17,503 downwards.
TTTGTGAAGTGTTCTGTAAACCGTTCAGCTACGCAATTTATCCTTGGTGCTGTCAGCGATGATAATTTCATAGGTTTGAGATCCCTAACGTCAGGTTTATTATTTAACGGGTATACCGCGTATACAACCGCAGTCACAGGGTATGTACGTTCGTAATACGGTTTATTAATACCGGTAAGTAATTCTGGTTTGGAATTTTTACTAAGAACAATATTATCTCCTGACTTATGGACAGAATCACGTTTGTCACGAATAATCCAAGTGTCATCGTCTGTCTTTACAATAAATTTATTAAAATAAAATTTTTCGGAACAAGGTAGTCATTAATCTCTATTCCTCGTTTGTCATTCATCACATTAACATTATTTCCAATTCTGAATGTCGACCACACATGAGCCGCACCATCGTCGCGAAATTCCTTTTTGGCCTCACGGATACGTTTTGTTATATCTTTATTCGTTAAAGCTAGATCTCGCATAGAAAAACTAAATTTGTGTTTCGGCCGTCTGTCAATATCAAATCTAGCTGCGGAATGTTCAATCGCGGATAATTCCTGCATTATTATAATTAGGACAAATATATATTTAATTGAATTTTAATCTTTTGTATATGATTCAAACAAATAATCGATGTCATTGGCTTATGATCGTATATACTTCTCCTTGTAACAAAGCATGCGTAAACGAATTCTGCTGCTTTCATATGCAGTGTGTTAGACAAGGCAGTTTTGGACCAAAACCGTGTGTGCGGTGTGGTGTTGGAGTCAGAGGAAAAACTCAATTGTGTGTGCAATGCGGTGGTAAAAAATACAGAGAGTTGAAACGATATTACGATAAAAAAAAAATACATCTTCTGAATCTCCTATAAAGACCGAAGAAGATTATCTCGCTAGATTTTCAGAATAATAATTTAAACAAATAATATTAGTATATAAATAGAGCAAAATGAGTTTGTGAAGCATCCAATCATCACCAATTATGAAGCATCTCGTGATGGTGTAATTAGGAACTGTAGATTAAAGAAACCAGTCCGTAGTGTTGATAATACTGGTTATCTTAGATTTAATGACCAGAAAAAAAGATATTTATCACATAGATTCGTGTTCGAGTGTTATTTTGGGATCATTAAAGATAGATATGTAATTGATCACATTAGTGGTAATAAGCTTGATAACTCGCTTGATAACCTGCGAATTGTTACACAGAGTCAAAATTGCAAGTCGGGAAATACAGGGAGGTGTAAAATATTCGGACGAAAAGCTGTTAAATCCACAAATACAGATGGCGAAGAAATTATATTTAAATCAATTAATTCTGCTGGTCAATACTTTAACATAACACCACCTTCAGTAAAATACGTGGCAGATAATATCAGGATATCTGCTTTTTCCAAGAGATTTCTACAAAAAATCAGGTTCACCTATATTAGTCTACCAGAACCTTCTTCATGAGCCAGTATCTCTTTGCTTTCATAGTTTTATGCAGGTGTTTTTTTCATTGATATAATGTTCCTATAGTATTAGGTAATAAAGCGAGACAACTCCGTCAAGCATAATAGTAAATATCGTAGTTGTCGTACTTGTTGTACTAATGATACTGCGAGTTTGGGTCAGAACACACACTGTTTTGAGTAAGTATCGATTTCAATAGTACACAAAACACATATCACATTCTCTGATTGTCCAAACTTCGACTGTAAAAACATTTCAATGAATTTAGTTATACATATAAATCTCAACAGTATTGCAAATAAAAATCGCCTTTATAAATATTTAATTTTTTTTATTTTGTTGATTTTGTTCGAAAATCTCGTCTTTTGTTGGTTTTTTGTTCGAAAATTTCGTTTTTTGCATGAAAAATGACCAAAAATCAATGAAATTCAGTTAGATTTTGTAGCGCTGGTAGGGTAAAAATCCCAGCGATTCTCTAATTGATTTGATGATGTTTCGATTTTATAGAAATCTTTGGCTAAAATATCACTATTGTTTGCTAAAATGAAGTGATTTTTGAGCAAAATTTCTTATTTTTTATCAGTTTTTAGTGCGTTATTGTCAAACTTATCAAGAAATCATCAAAATCAATTAGAGAATAGCTGGGGTTTTTACCCTACAACAATTGAGAGTTTTCAATAATTTCATCATCGTTGTATAAATAATGATGCTATTATGCACATTATTCTATGAACCATGTAAAATCTCAATAATATTTATATTTTCTACGTTCTTATGCGACCCAGCAGTGAATTGTACATGAGGTTAATTTTAGAAATGATCTGGCATTGCGTGTTTGTATAGCTTATCGATTATTTTAGTATCCTTGGCAATGTCTGATTAATACAGACTTTAGCTGTGGGTTTTGTGTAATGCAGTTTCATGCATTTGGAAAGTGAAAATAAATTCTGATTTTATTAAGAAAATCACAATAAATTCTGATTTTATTAAGAAATCCACAATACACTACAATAAATTCTGATTTTATTCTGTATACTTAACTATATAATAACTTTTTTAACATATATACATATTAAGTCCGGTGGCCCATTGCTAACGCGCTGGATTTTCTTGCTCAAGGTCCGTGGTTCGATTCTCGTGACCGGCATAGTGTCGGGCGAAAGGCGATTTGATGCCAAAATTTAATATTTATTGGGCGTGAGCCAGCTCTTCTACGTTTCAATAGAAAATTTGTACACTCCTCCCACCATGTCACTTGGTGGGTGCAATTTTGCACTCCCTGGGTGATTATGATGGGTAGGGTGTGCAAAAATTTCTATTGAACGTAGAGAAGGCCCGTTGTATTGTCCTAAGATAAATTTATATGTAACTGTGCCGTCCTAGAGTTAACGTTCTTAGAATTAGGTTTATATGTACTGCACTGTCCTAGAGTTAACGTTCTTAGAATTAAGTTTATATGTAACTGTGCCGTCCACAACAAAACCCTGTATATAATTGCTGTAAATATGCTTGCTGTAAATACGTTACTATAAGTACGTTACTGTAAATATGCTTGATTTGGGGGGGTATATAAAATCGCAATGCCTAGACAGCCCTCTGAATTTCTAATATTTCGTTTCGATTAGGAATTCGCTGGGGGGTGTGTCTATGTGAATGCGTCCATAAGATAAGTTTATATGTAACTGTGTTGTCCTAGAGTTAAAGTTCTTAGAATTAAGTTTATATGTAACTGTGCTGTAAATACGCTACTGTAATTAAGATTCTGTGTTTTGTGCTGTCCTTAATTAAGATATAATCATCTTCATGTGTATATAATCATCTTCATATGCATATAATCATAATCATATGTATATAATCATAATAATATGTATATAATCATCTTCATATGTATATAATCATCTTCATATGTATATAATCATATGTATATAATCATCTTCATATGTATATAATCATCTTGAAACAGTCCTTAGGGACTATTATTTTTATTTTATTTTTATATTAAACAAACATATATAATATAATGAATTCTGAAAACATTAATGTTATTATTTCTGCGATTAAAAAAATTACAGCACAACGGTGTAAATATATCTGATAATCTTAATCCTGAAAAAATTCTATGTGATTCTGAATCATTACAACAACGCAAATTAGAAAACAGGTACACACTACCATCTGATTATAAATTCATGAAATTTATCCAGCAGGCAATGTTACAGTCGCTGGCGACAGCTACAGATAATCAGGTAAAGCTGTTTGTACCTCTCTCGCGAGCTATTGACAAAATTAAGTTAGAACTATCTCATGGATACGAAGAGAAAAAGATTATAAACTTTCGTATAAGACAGTTAAGAGAGCATTGTGAAAATGAAAATGAAAGTGAAAATGAAAGTGATAATGATAATGAAAGTGGAGTTAATGTGATAATGGCTAAACAAAATCCCTGGCAAAACTAGTGCACAGTTTATTTATTTATAATAATTACGATTTAACCCAGTTAAAAAAAAAATATTTTGATCCGATTCGGATATTTTTTTTTGTTTTACGATGACGCATTGTGATAAAACGCTCTATGATCTCACATACATATTTATACTTAACGTTTCATTCTGTAAATCCAAAATACGTCCTATTTGGTCCGTAAGTTTAAAGTGTATCCTTGATAATAACGGATTATGTACACGTAGATAAACGGGGTTAATTGGTTCAGATACATTTAACCACCCGGGTGGCGCTTGAGGGCTAAATGAATATAATATATACCCTTGCTGGGCCTGGCTAGATTCTGAAAGATCTACTTGATAGCTGCCATCAATTACATCACATAACTAGATTGACTGCGATCGTTGGTGTTATATTAACAATACCAGGCGAGATATTACGGCCTCACCGTATGGATCGTTGTTATGTTTAAGAATAACCGATGGCGGGATTATTTTTTTCCATGATTCAAATATTTTTGGAAAATATTCATCAGTGACATCGTTGAGTTGTTTTTTTTATTTCAGCGTTATTTAAATCTGGTATTATAAATGTTTGTAAATCTTTTTCTGTTATTTTGTAATGATCAAGAAATAATTGTTTATGTTTTGGATTTGTGTAAGGATTTCCTTCGAGTTTAGTCGCAGAGTTTATAATACTTCGATTAGCGATATATAAATCAAATAAGATCCTATTTAAATGCTTTATTGACTCGATTATCTGATTTTTTACACCATCGTCATAATGTTGAGATAATGAAATAAATAAACTTTTTAAATCATTAAGTGTTTTATCGTATTCAGGCTTAAGAACATCTAAAAATCTTTTTAAAAATTCTTCTTCAATAATATCTCTAATAGTCTGCGCCTTGACGTCTCTGATGGGATCAAATGGTGTTCTAATTATCCTGGGGATCCTTTGACCGTCAAAATCGGTAAAGTATTTTTTTATCATCGCTTGGATCTGATCCAAATAATATATAATACCATGGATGGTTACTTCGATATTCTGGATCTTTAATGAATCTTTTTTTGCTTGTTTTAAATTCCTGTATGGTTGGTTCTGGAATTCCATTTGATTTTTGGTCTGGAGGTGGAACATCAGGCCATCCTAACACAGATCTGATGGAACTTTGATAAATATCTACAATATAATCAGGGGAATTTATTTCAATCGCCGCTGATAATGTTGGTTCGTAAACAGTAATTGCTATTTTGGATTCTTTTCCTGTAATAGATTTAATTCTGCGTTGGAACTCATCATTAATCTGTTCTATTTGATAACTGCCCGTTGAAATTCCAACAACTTGCCAATCAGGAGTTCCATCAGGTTTATTCTTATTCGCAAATACAAGTGAATTGTTTGCTGGTAGTCCACCAAACGATTTTGACCTGATATTTGGCCAACTATGATAAACTCGTAATTGCGCTAATGCTATTTCACTTGCTGGAATTGCAGTAGGAAAGTTAACGCTAAATTCAGGATTGGTCGAACTTAATGATATCATAGTAGTTTTTGACGGCGTTGTATTAGTGACGATCTTTTGTAATAGTTCCAACGTCGACATTATTAAAATACTCCGTTATTTAATATAACGCAACCTTCAGTCGCCGAAGTTACTTTATCACCTTGGCTATTGTCAAGGAATGCTTCATCGTAGGTTTTCATTATCGTTGCGAACACCTCATCAGATATTTTACCATCGCTGAGATACGCAGAAAGGTACGATGATAGTTTAGAATAAGATGTTGTTGCTGTGTGTAGTTTTGTTATATACTCTTGTAATTTATCATTTGTACACGTAGATATTTTCTTAGCGATAATACTGAGAATTCCTGCGCATGTTGTTGCCGTTGAAACGATAATTGTTGCAACTACAGGTGCTGTCATTGTTATTGTTGATAATAATAATCCGGTTCCAGCAACAACAGCAGAAACTTGAGTAAACGATTATATCAATAACAACCATACGCCTGCGATATTTTTTTTACTTTTATTGTATAATCGTCGATGATATTTTTTAGTTTGGTTTGACACTCACATACTTGAGCGTATCTGTGATGTTGAACGTCGATAAGTGACTCAGTCACTTGATTCATTATACTAACAACGTCATTTAATTAAGTTTCAGCTACGAATTCTAGGTACCACCAGTAATGTATCGGGGGCATTTCCGTTGATGTTAACGTAAACGTTTCTTTGATGCCCTTGGTTCGCATCACCAATAGAGGATTATGATATACATTCGGTGATAATGAAGTGGCCGCAGTAATTTCCAAACCGTACAGGGATAGCCTGTATAACCCAGTTACTTCTGCTGTGTGTTCGAGAGTGTTATTTTGCGGTGTCCATGTTGTTGATCCTGATGCTACTGTGTACACGATATTTTTAATTTGTCCGTGTAAAATTTTAATCAGATTAGTTTTTTGAACAATACTAGGTATTCCGTTAATAATGTCGTTGAGTTTCATGTTAATTTCGGAGAGTTTGATATCAACTGTTGGTTGTTCCCCAAAAAAATCTTTAATGGGTTTGTTTATGTTTCTACGAAAATTTAAGAAAGTTTGTACGTGATTAGTAAAAGTAGCATTGAGTGTAGTCATTTCGTCATTGATTCCTTTTAACGAAGTTTTCATAGGGATTTCCTTATCATCGACGTATTTCTTCGTTGCAGCGTCGAAATCTGATTCTGGTGTTCTAAGATTATTAATACCATTATTATTCATGTTGAGAAATGCACGCATTATACCACCGTTGACTAATACGTACTTAGATTCTTGATCATCGACGTATTTTTTTTGTTGCTGCATCTGTATCTGCGGTTGGGTTTCCAAGGTCTATAATTTTATTTCGGTTCATAATAATGTGACCGGTGAATGAATCACCAGCTCGCTTGATAAAATCGTTAACTGATTTACCGGAATCTTGTATTTTACCTTGATCAGAAAAAATAACGATATTATTAATAACCGCGGTGGGAATTCATATAAGAACATCTGGCAGTTGTATATTACTCGTTTTTAATCGCCCTTGTTTATCCTGAAAAACAACGACTTCATTTTGATCCACACTTGTGATATTTAATAAATCATCGATTTCATTTCTGAGCTGATCAAGAGTTGCATATTTAGATAAATCGACTTGCTGCTGAGCTTTGCGAGAAGATCTTCCATAAATATCTACCATTATATTTACTGATATCTGTTTAAGTGTGACAACGTGGTATATTCATGCACGACTTTATGAGGTGGTGTTGTTGATTTTGATATAGCATCAAGTACAGCGAGTACTTCTCGACCACATATCGGCGGATCCGTTATTTTTTGTGTTGGTAATGTTGAATACCAGAATTCTTACCTTGTACTGTGTTTACATATTTTAAAAATTCCTTTGGTGGTGCCAGTCCATACGAATCAAAATAAATAATTCCACGTGGATCAATTGCATATGCCACCCAATGAGTGCCTGAACCAGAGTTTTTGTCTAGATTAACAATACCAGTTTCTTGTCGCATCGCAAGGGTAGGTAATTGATCACGCATAAAAACTCCTCTAAAGTTTTTATATTCAGTTGCTTAGCGGCATTAAGTAAATCAAAATTGGACATAGGAAAAATCATCGAATTCGATGACGAAGTTACCGGGGTAATCTTAGACCTTTTCTATACCATGAATATGGGGTCCCTGGTTATCTTAGACCGCGACCGTATACTGGGCCTGGTAATCTTAGACGGCCCGGCTGTGGAACGTTTGGTGCTCTTAGACGTCTTCCGCGTTGTTTTGCCCGTGATCTTTTTTTTAAGTTTTCTGCGTGCATAATTCCTTGACCCGTTGCTTTCTTTAACGCCATTCCAGCCGCGGTTCCAACAGCGCCTAATGCAGCTGCTTTTGCAACAGCTGGGGCTTCAGCGGCTATTAATGCTGGTATTGCTGCGAGAAGTGGAAATGTGCCACCCGTTTTAACGATGTCCTTAATGACACTCGCAGAAAGATTGAGTTTTATACCTTTATTCAATTTTTTTGCTTCATTGAAATGCTTATGCTGGCTTTCTGATAATGATAGCTTATTCGGACCACCTGCGATTTGTTCTCGCTTTAGTGATATTTTTGCCGCACAATTATTTTTTGATGATGATTGTAGCTTTTTAATCTGACCAGGAGTCAGACTGACATTAACTAGATGTGACATTTATAATTATTTTGAGTGATCTAATTGCATGTTTTCTACTGGGGCATCAATAACTCTCATTCGTCCACCAACACCTTCAAGTAACATCGATTTATCGCTAAGTATGACAGCGACAGCTCTGTATTCAGAGATAGCTCCTCGGTTTACGCGAGCTCGAAAATTTATATCAACGACGGATTGTCTGAACAAATCTAAATGTTCCAGCGAAAAGTAATAAATCGGATATAATGTTGTAAAATCTAACTGTGATATTTGTAAACCAGAATCGATATTTTGATCACGTCCCATGAATGTCATTAATCGATGATATGCACGCGCAACATGATTTTGATCGAAATTTAGCAACACTTCTTCAGCTTGTTCTTGATGTCCGTTTATCCGCAAAGAAACTTCACTAACCCCAAGCGTGTCAAATATCATTATGCTTAGATTTTGTGAGTTTACCCGTGCAGCATCTTGTAATGCAATAAATATATGTCGCGGTGCAGAAACACCTTGCGCTGATGCTATTTGCCATGTGAATAAACCATTAACTGTACTCTGCACAGCATCTGTGGTCATTGTCAACAATGATAACATCTATTTACCACCTTGACTCATAAAAGAAAGTAAATGATCTTCTTCAGGTATTGTTGGAGTCATTACTGGCATCCATAATGAAAGTTTTGTTAAATTTACTTTACCAGCATCACCAGGGGGTCGCCATATTGCATCATCGTCGGTACCCTTTCGCACAAGTGTAATTGTATGCTTAGCTCCAAAAATGACCTTTCTGACATTTCTACAGAATCCAAATATATGTGATAATGGAATCGCACACGAAAATGTTCTCCTTGCACCGCTTAACATTGCTCGACGTGATCTAAATCCTAAGTTAAAATCTGGATCTACATTAATAATCATTCTTTGTACATCAGCGTCGGCGTTTCTAGCAAAATTTCTTGGTCGTCCTATTTCATATTGTTGATACTCTGGAGAATTAGAAGTATCTTTTACAAACATCATTAATGGACCAGCTGATCTTGAGTAATCATCACTATATCGCGCAAGACCAAGTATCGTCGTGGCAACATCAACATCATTATAGATTGCTTCAATATTTTTTCCATCAATCATGTATATGGCGCTTTTGAATAAAGCCATAACACCGTTGTTAACAAAACCAACACCAACATCAGCTTCGTATTCAGTATTATCTGTTTTTAGAATTTCACCTTCAACCTCGATAAATGCTTCAGCGGGTAAGAAATATCTGCTTGTATCCTGAACTTGCAGATCAATTTGTCCACGCTGATTTGGCTCTCGTGCGTCATAAGAATAATATTGATAATCGCGCACAGATTCACCTTTTAAAACCGGTGTATCCATGTCAAACGCGGGATCAGATATACGCTTGAACATTATTTATTATTATCGTCTTCGTCTAACACGAAGACCGCTTCCTGCTATCAGACTAGCGGTTATATTTTTTTCTTTTTCTGACATTGGTACATCAGTGTTGGTAGCCAACTCCGCTAGTTTTTGATTAGCAGCTTGATTTATTATTTTACTGACATTTGCGGGCATCACTTCAGTGCTGGGTAATTTTACTAGTTGAGGTTTTCGTCGTATTAATCGCGCTAGTCTATCCTTGATCGCTGAGAATGCTTTTCTAGCAACATCACCAACAGCGCCAATACCTTTTTCACGAACAACATCAATAGCTTTCATTCCTAGTTGCTTTGCAAGCGGTATTGCTTTTGGGGCTATCCTTCTAACTAGACCCTGAACAACATCACCTAGTCCATCTCCGTAGGTCGTTTTGTATACTGGTAATCGTGAATTTATTACCCTGACCATGGTTGATCTATGAGTATTGTGTACGATCATATTATTATTAAGTGATTTTATCACTAATTACATACTTAATCACTATGATAATCATCGGCGATTTCATTAATGAGGGACCGATACACATTAATATCCATAACACCACCTGTAAATAATTGTTTACAAATATCGGCTGCTTCGTTAATAATTTCTGGGGAATTATTACCAGCTCGTTTTCCTCCAATGAGAATTTCTAGTCGATCAACATCAGCAAGGACGTTATTGGGACAAGTAATAAGGCCACTTCCTAAACCACTTCCAGTTGCGCCAGGATCTTGATATTCTTCCACTTTTGTTCTAAATGGTTGTCGTGGTGATTGCAATTGCTTCATCGTTTCTCGTCGTTGTTGTTCTCGTTGTTGTAGCACTTGTTGTAGTCGTTGTGATCGTTGTGGTGATGGTTGTTCTCGTTGTTGTGGTGATAGTAATTGTGGTTTGGATAATCACGAAGTGATTGTGGAAATTGTTGAACTTGTTCTCCAAGTGTTTTTACTGGTTTCTGTAATTGTTTAGTTCTTTCGATATGTTTATGTACAGCCTCATCAAATTCATTAAAATTAATAATATCTTCATTAGATCTAATTTCTGGAATATCAGCAAAGATGCGATATACATCCTTAATCCAATTGGCAGAGCTTAGAGATTTAACATGTTCTGGTTTTACATATTTTTGTCTTTCATAATATCCAAACGCGGCAATATCAATTAATTTTTTTGGATCCCTGATAGCAGCAATACCTTCAGGCGTAAATTTATCCATTATCTTAATTCTGGTTCTTGGTGGTTTAGGTTGTGGTTGTGGTTGTGGTTGTCGTGGTGGTTGTGGTGGTGGTTGAGCTGCTTGAATACGGACAGCAATATCAACAGGTAATGTTTCAAGAGCTCTTTGTGTTGCCTCAGTTGCTGTAACAATTTTCTTTGTTGGTTCGACAATCGGTTTAAATAATTGTTCTGTACCTTCTGCAAATTCCACCTGAGACTCCTGACGAGCTTGTAGTTGTTGTTTAACTAAATCACGGACGGGTAAATATTTTTTGATTGCCTGTAGTCGCTCTCGAGCTAATTTAGCTGAGTGTGGTTCTCCAATCATTATTGATAATATTTATAATGGCTGTTTAATTTACAGCAGCAGAGAGGGTGAACGACCAATACTGAGTGACCAACGCGTAAACGAAAAATTCCTAAAAATAAAAACGCGCGTCAGAGATAAAGTAACGGTATTAAGCTAACCCTGGAAATCTCACGGCCTGACATAGTCATGGTTAGAGGTTGTGGTTTAACGTCACTGACCTTAAGATTTTCTTTTCGTAGGAAAGATTATTTTTTATAAATAATGTCTCAAGCAAAAAGGTCTGTTCACCCTCTCTGCTGCTGAATGTCATGATTGTCACTAATCCTGAATGTTAAAGTAAGTATAACGCAACATGCATGGTGACGGTGAATATGACACGTATAACATGTATACATGTATATATCCATGTGTGGATTATACGGTGTGCCGAATAGGCCAAGTACATGCAAAGATTTGACACCTTCGATAAATAAGTTACATACGTATTAGTCATGATTTAGTGACAATTTTCAGTATTTGTGACAAAGACTTATTTAGGTTCTTTTGTGTATGGTATTTGAACATTTAGTAAATTAGTTTTCTTTGTACAGTATAGTCCTTTGTAAGTACATCGGGTGCTTTAGAAAGGATACAAGGAGGCAACTAAATGTTGCTAACGGTTTACTTAAAATGGAAATATTAGACGAAAGTATAATATTTGTACATTTTTCCTACTGGGATACCAACAAAGTCGTTAGAGATTTAATCTCAAGATTCATTGATTAATACGGTATAGAATTAAAAATTGTAGTAGATTATTTTTGTATGGTTGATCCTTTTTGTGGTTTCTGTTGAACCACAGCATAGTTTCTAAATAAAGTTATTCATGACGAAATCGCCGGTCGCCACATTGCCGTTATTATTAACTACTGTGTCAAATTAAAAAATGCAACCGTTCTAATTGGAGTAGTACAGTTTGATTAAATAAAACCTCGAGAACACTGGCACACAAGTCTATTTGCAATGCCCGTCTGATCGTCGTAGCAGCACCGCCTTTTTGGATCCCCACTTTCCTGGGCATTCATGGTTTATAGAAATAAACACAGCGACGAACAGGTACAATTACGATCCATAACCAATCCACTTTTTATTCATTTAAAGGCAACGAAGATCGATTACTCATTCAAGACATTTACATCCCAGGAGTACTAATATTGTGATTAACTCGCTCGTTTTCTTTTTAACCTTGTAAAAACCATAATACCTAATGTGAAAAAAATCTTGAAGAATGAGCAAGAGAGACAGAACCCTTTCACCAGACTGATAAGTTCTCTTCATTGTAGTTCTGTCGTACGTTAATTTCACTTTTGAATTGCTGGATGCCTAATTCACGCATAACTTGCTGGAAAATTCCAGTCATATAATTTGACCCTTGATCAGACAGGTCAGATCTGGGCAGGTCATACTGAGTATAAAAAAAAAAAAAAAAAAAATTACCAGAGCTTTTACTACTGTTTTAGTTTCAATATTTCTCAAAGGAATTGCTTCTGGGAATCTTGTAGACGCACACATTTTTTGGTAAAAAAGTATTGGTTGACTGACTTGGCCTTAGGTAAAGGACCGACACAATCTTTGATTTATTCTGCTAACTTGTTCGTTTAATGCAGTAATAGGCTGCAGATGAGCCTTAGGTATCTTCTGATTGGGTTGTACAACCAAATGACAAGTGTGATAAGATCTACAGTATTTACAAACATGACTTTTAATTCTTGGCCAATAAAAAGGATTAAAGATCTTGTGATAAGTCTTATTGATCCCTAAATGACCAGGTAAATGAGTTTCATTGGCTAGACTAAGAATTTCCTGTCGATACGACTTTGGAACTACAATTTGATAGTTCACTGACCACTCATCACCAGCAGGTGGTCTCCATTTTCTCATAAGGACCCCATTTTTAACAAAATAACAAACAGGTACTTCTGCGGCTTCAGTTTCACTAATAGCCATCTAAAACAATCAAGAGATCTCATGATCTTTTTCCTGTTCGGCGACAAGTGATTGTCGTTTGTGACCCTGATAGGAATAAAGAGAATGAATAGTTAAAAGAGGATCACTGTGATCAATACCCTTTGATTAATCTAAACGAGGAGTAAAAGTGACCTCATCAAAAGCTTGACCAATTCATGTCAGCTAAAGGACTAAATTCCTGATCAACATCATTCTCAAGAACTTTCTTTGCCATAGCTCTGGCAACTGCCCAAGCTGGATATAAATCAGGGATTTCTTTTTAAAAAGGATCGACTTTCTGATCCAAATAAGGCTTGTCAGTTAAAAGTGGATTATCCACAATCTTAACTCCAGCTAGGTCATTGTTTAGTAATAAATGAATACCCTCCATGGGTAAAGACGAACTGTTCCAACTGTCAAGGGTCCCGAGACTTAGTCGGATGACAAATTTACACAGTGGAGAGAAACATTGACAAAGCCGCACTCTACTCCCTGAATAAGAACACACTTATTAGAAAAAAGACAAAGTACATGGTATTAAAATACTGAGAAGCTCTTGTATCCATTAGAATTTTAATAGGGGTACGATTGGCAGAATCACTGAGTGATATAGAACCCTTCGACATAAATGGTTCATAATTCTCCATAATAAAGCCACGCTGGGGGTTGTTTGACCCAACAAATGTATTGCTTTATATAACAACTGTGTCCTTGGCCTCTTAGAAATAAGAGCATTTGGAATAGGTCTGTCTTTATTATGTTGTTTAATTTTCAATTTGTAGCAGTCAGAAATAACGTGCCCTTTCTTCTTGCAATAGGTAAACGTAGGAAGAGATAAAGACTTCTGATCTGTCTTATCAGAAACTTGATTTATAATAATAATAATAATGAGGACTTTGTATAGCGCCTAATCTTTAGAAGCTCTAAGCGCTTTACAACATTTGACAACACTTAAAAAACATATATAATGATATTATTACAAAATTAAAAACAAACACCACGAAAGTAAAAACAGAAAATATGCTGTAAATATTTAAGGCAGGGATACATTATTAGGTCTTTAAGTCTGTTCTTGCAGTTGAAATAGGTGAGTTTTAAGAGCGCTCTTGAATGAGATCACTGTGTCTTTGTGTCTAAGTGCAGTGGGCAATTCCTTCCACGTTGCTGGGCCCTGGTATGCAAAAGAGCGTTGTCCATATGATTTCATTTTCATAGTGGGAATAATGAGAATACGAGTGTCAGAAGAGGAGCGTAAGTATCTTGCAGGTGTGTACACATGGGTGAGGTCAGATAGGTATGTTGGACTGAAGCCCGTCAGTGAAACGTAGCACAGAGAACAAATTTTGTGTTTAATTCTGGATCGTATGGATAGCCAGTGAAGGGTACAGAGCAGGGGAGAGGCGTGCTCTGATCGTGGTACTCTAAGGATGATTCGTGCAGCTGTATTTTGAACTTTTTGAAGTTTCTGAAGTAGATATTGAGACGAACCAGACATATAAGTTTTGCCAGTTTGAGGTTTGGAAGCGCTCGTATTAGGCTAAAATATCTATATTTCACCAGACGACTGCTGCATGGAAACTTAACGAAACTTTATGGGTTAAGAAATGCTCGTCAGCTGTAGGGAGCAGCATTTTCTAAAGTTTCAACCTTATGCTCATCAAGATAAGTCTTAACGTCATCATGAACGCACATCTTTAATTCCTCAACTAATATGAGTTGTCTGAGATTTTCGTAGTTTTGACCAACTTTCTTGACTAAGTGACACTAACAAATAACTGCTCTTTCTCTCTTGCAAACTCGACACGAATTTCTCAAGTTTTCTTTTTATAATTCCTAAACTTTTGTCGATAAGCCTCAGGTATTAGCTCATAACCCTTCAAGGTGCATTCCTTAACCAGATCATGATCAGCACTTTGCGTACTGATATGGAAGTGTACATGTCACGAGCTTTGCCAAAAGGTGCACTTTGTAATAACAGAGTCCAGTGCTCTCTTGGCCATTTCAAATTTTCAGATTTTTTTTGAAAATAAGGAAAATATTTATCTACTTCTTTTTCTTTTGAAGAGGGTGCTATTTAATATTCTCATTAACTTCAAAACTTGAATTTGTATGTAAAGTGGGTATGTGCTTTTCACTTTCCAGCTCTAATTCTTTAATTCTAAATTGAAATTCCCTTTCTTCCTTTTCTCTTTCTCTCTGTAATTTTCTATCTTCTATCTCACATTGCATCTTTATTTGCAATAACCACTGTACCAATACACTTTTGTTGGATCACAATATTACAATCCAAGAATAAAACCTTATTTGAAATTTCAGTAAAATTTCAAGCGTCTATTAACCAAGAATGTTATCAGAGCACTGCTGTATTTCCGGAGAAGAAATAATTTGAATAATTCCAAATCAAATATTGTACGCAACAATAGCTTGATTCTGCTCGGATGTTAAAGCACGAATGAATAATCTTTCCAATGACAAGATTATATAGTCATCTACTTGACCTCAGATCACAGTTAGCATTTTCTGCAAAAAAGGAACTATTACCTCATGGAAAATAACCTTCTAGAAACTTCATAATGTTTACAATATAAAATGTTAGTTACAAATAAAAGTCTGTTACTAAAATCATAATATATAACCCGGATGACTTTATCAGGTACGCCAGGTAGATTGTAGGGGAATTCTAATAAACTAGACCCATACCCAAATAAATGATTACTTCTATTAATAATGATCCTGATATTAAAGCCATACACATAGAGAATATTTTAGCTATTTATTATTTATTTACAGAATAAATTAAAACTGAATAACTCAGGTTAAGTAGAAAAGAAACTTGATTTTGGACAAGGTTAAGTGCAACATACAATGTTACATTACAATAGCATATAATGAAATTAAAAAATAAAAAACTGACAAAATAAACAATGCCAATTAAAACTATATAATATTATGCATTCGTAATGCTTGGTAGATAACTGTATCTATAGTATATGTATTTTCCATGACTGTAAATAGAAATGTTCCTCTATAATCAAAGATATTAAATAGCTAATTTTTGTACATGGGTATCAAATTCTATTTTAAGATATTAAGAGTGTCGATTGTGTAGGATCTATAAGTAGGTGATTACGTAGGTGTTTAAGATTATTAATAATAACAGTATTAATAAAACCTGTTTACAAGTTTGGGGTTGTTTCCCATTGGATAGGTAGGTCAGGTGGGTTTTTAGAAGAATTAAGGTATTTCTCATTCGAGGGATTAGGACAGGTGAGTTCTATTATGAAGTGGGATATTTACAATATATCACGCAGCAAGTCGGAGATAAATGCTTTTCACCCCTTGTGCTTGTAAATAGGTATGTGGAACTAGACAATTTTTCATTTTTATTTCCTATGTTAATCATGTAACATCGGTCTGCAGTCGTATCTAATGTTGTGTAAAGGTTATTTCAGTGGAAACATTTGTTGGGGATTATTCATTGGAATTACAAAGTGCTCATTGGAATAAATTATTATTCTCGGACTACAGTGAATTTATTCAAATGAATTCTGAACAATGAAATTGTGAAGCATTAGAACTGCTGGCACACAAATACATTGAGGAAATTCATTCGGAACATTCGATTCTCTATTGACCTGTGTAGAAGTTTCATTGGAATGTTTTGACATGTTTGAACATTTTATTGGCCTACTTTGGATTCAGTTTATAATACTGTAAGTTCCTCTTAAATTTTCATTTTATAACTTTTGTAGTTAAGTTATTTGTTGAGTTTTACAAAACATGCACGATTTTCTTCTGTCTGTTACTTAGTTTATTAATATAGAGTCGTAACACTAATAATGTTATTAATTTGAGAACGCGTGCTTCAGACATTGTAACAAGAAGCCCAACCCTAATGAATCTTGTGCCTGTTCAATCATAAGAAGGTAGGGTCGTGGAATTCTCACGAAATTTAAATATTGTATAACTGATTTCATTGCTGTTTCTGCACTTAGGACTACCAAAGTTGATTTTATTTCGCTGCCATAGGTACTGTTAATAATTACTTTATGATTAACAGACAATGCATTATTTGCAAAATATATATATATATATATATATATATATATATATATATATATATATATATATATATATATATATATATATATATATATATATATATATATATATATATATATATATATATATATTCACTTAAAGGGTATCTTGGAGATTGGTGGTTGGAACATCGAAACACCATAATACAGTCCGATTTAATGAGACTTCAAGTTCTAGGATTGTTGAACAGTGCGTTCTATCCATCTGTCTATCTATCTATCTATCTATCTATCTATCTATCCATCCATCCATCCATCCATCCATCCATCCATCCATCCATCCATCCATCCATCCATCCATCCATCCATCCATCCATCCATCCATCTATCTATCTATCTATCTATCTATCTATCTATC
>JAECUM010040271.1:0-11246 GCA_016617855.1 Megalonaias nervosa | reverse complement strand
GCCTCTACCCACCATGACAATGTACCCCCTACGTTAGCATTATGTTTGACTCATTTTTAAATATGACCTCACACAGGAAAGCGTCCACGTGACGCGATTAATTTAATCCTGGTGAGTAACTCGTCCGGATGAAAATAGCGGCCTTTCGTACCACTTACACTTCTAGTTTGGAGGGAGTGAAAAAAATAACGAAAAATGATCATGCACAGAGAGAGAGAGAGAGAGAGAGAGAGAGAGAGAGAGAGAGAGAGAGAGAGAGAGAGAGAGAGAGAGAGAGAGAGAGAGAGAGAGAGAGAGAGAGAGAGATGTTATACTCAGATGGGAAAGTCCATGGTAGCAATCAATATATGCACTGAATGAATTTGTGTTTACTCGACTTTAACTGTATGTAAATCTGCAACCACTTGTTTTCTTATTTGTGTTCCGAGCTGTCTGTGATTTTCCAGTTCCTCCAGCACTGTCTCAAACTAGACCCCACTGATCATTTAATACTCCATTGCTACCATGTACAATTTACTGATCGTATTGAGACTGTTCTGTGTGGCTTCAAAACATTCGGAAAAAAACGCGTTCTCTGGGATATAGTTGCATCGAAATTAATTTGGTCGCCTTACCAGAGACACTGGTTAGTATCTATACAACTCGTACAACAATACCGCTTGGTGCACCTACTATGATTAATGTTGTCGTGAATCCAGTCACACCAAAACAAACAGTTGCAGCCGCAGCAACACCATAAATAGCATCTACGACCAAAAACGCAAGTTTGTGCTTCACGATGAGCGCGGTTCTCTTGGTAATTTAATTTTGCTTGAATTTTTTTTTTACGTAGGTAAGACTAAGGTGTTTCATAGTTCTTATAATAATATTACAATCGCGTATTCTATTTGTGCGACAGGAAGATCGTGTCCGGTCTCATCATCACATACAGGCGCAATACGCATGCACACATCTAACCAGTCATTCGTTTCTACTGGTACAATTGGCATTCAGTTATAAAATTCCTCCGCCTCTGGAATAATTAAATCTCCTGTGATGATGCGTTCAGGTTGTCTGGCACCCCTCGCTTCAGAAACATCGATTACTGCAGAACGTTTGACATCTAACGGACCTCTTCTCCCAATAACAGTGATCTGAAAAAGTGACTCCATGTTGAATAACAGTCAGATCCTTTTTGTCTTAGCTGAGTCAATGTCAGATATTCGCTGGTGAATGCAACCGAGGTGAACACATCGGTAAATACCACTTCACCATTATAGAAACAATCCCGGAGTGCTTTTACATTTGTTGCCGTAGTCAAAGCTTAAGCATTTCCACGCGCACGTGCAATGATTACACGCTGGCCTCGAGTTGGTAGTGGAACATCGGGGTGATTCCAATTAGCATATTATACTTGACTATTACACATTTTTTGTTTATTCATACGAGGGTTGTTAACACCACTTTGTCGCGGATATTTATCGACAAGTGGTGCAAAATTGTTATCAATGTTACCATATGCTTTGCCGATGCAACACTCCGTCAGAAAGCACTGCAGCCACATCACTGCGGTTAGATTCCATAACGTATTTAATGATTAACTCTAATCTTAAACAGTAATGCCAAAGACGGTTACCTACCCGTCAGCAAAAACGTTGAGTGCTTCGGACTGAATTTTAACTGCAGTGACCAACGATGCTGATAATACAGCTGTGTAAAGTGTGTCACGTTTAATATGTTGTTTTGTGGTAAGTGGTACATAATTATGATAAATATGTCGACTGTCATTTACCTACATTAAAATTGCGACTTACGTACATTTAGTTCCGGTTATGATAAAAAATATAATCCAGACTCGCGCACCTTTAAGTTGTGATAACTGGGTCTCTCAAAGACATTTTTAAGAAAAGGTGTGAGAAGCACAAGTCGGCCATTCAATAAGAAAATATGCCAGTATGTGCGAGAAGGTATGCGATCCGGTTCATCTCTTTCATTAGCTAGCATTACCTTAAATATGAACCAAGACGTTTCTACGCATGATGGTGCAGGCAAGCTATCGACTTGATTAATTGTATAGTGTCTTGATGCAATATGGCAAGGTTCAACATAGTCTTAGATACACGCAATCGAGTCCACCATTGTCAGTGACCTCAGCCAGGTTCTTTGTGAATGAGCCTTTCAACTTCACAATAATATATTGAATGTCCACATCCGACATTTTCAGTTTGCCAGACTGATCTTCAAAAATGGCAATGTTACCTTAATCGACACCAACAACAACGTTGCTTTTAACCTCAGACAAATTCGCTTTGGTAGCAAATAGGCTCATGTTCGCATCAGCACAGTGTCGTAGGGCAGAGTAACGACCGTTAACAGTTGATAGAAATTATTGCATAATATAAAGGTTAGTTTGATGTGAAATCCATAGTGCTTGCTGAGCCAGTGAGCTCTCTAGTGTAAGCAACGCTTCAGTAACAAGATTTCCGCATATGGGACCATCCAACTGTGTACTGGCATAGTTGAATGAAACGACGGCGATCGTCTACGTCCAACGTATAGGACACATGAGCTCCGGTATAAATGGTTAACAACTTCAACTTCAACAGCTTCAACTGGCGGTGTAAGTCGAAATAAAAACAATTCTGAGGTGTTAACACTAGTGCTATCCAGGGAGTGCCAGGACCTACTGCACGATAATGGTTGTCTATGCCAGTTCCGCGTGTGCGTGGCATGTTCGCTGAAACTTCATCTCGAATATAAACACCATTAAAATATGTGATCGATTTTGCTATCGTAGTAAATAAATATGGACAATGGACGTTTGAGAAGCGTACCTTCAGACATGAACGTTGTGATCTACTGCTAACGGGTAATCGAAGTCCTCTGCCCGAGTGTATTCCACAACCCGTGCGTGACAATCAAAAGCTTGTTCCTTTTGTATACACTGCCTAGCCGCCTTTTCCAAAGCCATTCCTGATGCAGCTCCGACAGCCGCAATGCTGCAGCTTTTGCATCCGCTGGAGCCGATGTTACCAACAATGCTGGAATTGCTACAATGACTGCAAATATTCCTCCGGTCTTTTGAATGTCCGCCACCTCTGATTTGGATAATGATAATGTTGCAGAAATGTTTTTGTATTACGCTGCATTAAGCTGTACGAGCTGCTTTGGAGTTCACCACAAGGTATATTCCAGTTAATTTTACTGCCGACAGTTTCAGTGGGACTCCACAATTCCTTTTGATTGTATGTTTGACTTTTCCCAGCTAAATATGAGTAAGAATGACCTTTACTTCCTGATAAGACATTATTATTCAATGACGTCACACAGTTTAGTTATGAATTTGAGACATTTCTGCAAATTTTCCACAGGTTAACTGCCCCACAATACCAGTGGACTAGTGTGCGTCTGTGGTATGTGTGAGAATCGACAACACTGATGTGGATCCCAGATGCATAAACTATAACAAGGGTGAATCCCTGATCAGTGAAGGGGACAACACGGGCATCCCAAAAGTCATCACATCTAATGCAACATTGCTACCAGGCACCTGCATCACGCCAAATGGCATCGTTGGAGTTGTATTGTAGGGAACAATGAAAACGCGTTTGGCAACAAATATCATATCTCTGCAAAACCAAACGATGCGACCGAGATGAATGATACATGAAATGTGCAATGAGGCTCCATGAAGTTATGATAGAGTGCAAATCCAAGATAAGAATCACGGTTGGGGCCAAGGACTAGGGTGGTGTGAGCACTAAGGTTTGTTCCAATAGCTGATGTATAATGTTTATGACCTGCGTGATCAGTTGCATGTTTTGATAAACATCGTGGTTGGGCCAGAGGTTCTCGTTTAATCATCGCTATATATGGCGAGTCCTAGAAGCGTCATGGTCGTGTCAACGTTCATCGAAATGGAATGGATTTCCTTTCCATCGATGGCTTATCGTGCACTGTTAAACAACGCCATGATGCCATTGTTAACAAGTCCCACTTGGGCAGTGACATCGTAAATGGCATTCTTCTCGTGTATCAGTTTTCCCTCCAATTCCAAAATACCTCACATGGAAGGAAAAACCTAGAGATTTCTTGCACTTGCAAGTCTATTTTGAATTGATTGGGATCTCTGGCTGGATATAAGTTATACCAAAAATCTCGTTTGCTTCGATCCACTAACACAGGCGCTCCCATGTCAAATGCTGAATCAAATACCACTTTGAACTGAGCCATTGCAAACTTACACGATTGGTTTTCTATAATACAGCAAAAACCTTCTCCCCACGGCCAGCATTGCAATCGCGAAATCTGACAATCGCTTTTGTGCGGCTTGGTTGATGATTTCGCTACTTGTAGACGACATCGATTCGGACCATAGCAATATAAGTGGAGCCGTCATTAGTACTCGTGTTACCAATCACCGTACTCGATCTCGAAGTGCATGAGCAGCCTGAGAGCCCAGTTGTTTAAATCGATACACATGGACACCTTCAACACTATCCACAACCCGAATGTCTAATGGTTTAACGACGGAAGCAGCGCACGAAGGCTATGGGTGGGTTTGGTGCACTCGCAAATAATCCTGGAACAACGCAACCGATTCAAGGTTATCGGCAAGGGTTTTCTTGCGTTAACTACGCGAATGGGTGTCGCAGTTTACGCACAACTGTCATTGTAGTTATTATTAAATGCAAGGTCGATGTCTCATGTACAGTTATATCGTCAATATTTCAACTCTCAGACCCACCACGTATCCGTGTTGATCCAACAGGGACAAATTAAAATGGGTCAGTCGATTATTATCGCATGGAAGATAAATAGATTCTACGGGTGTAATCGATGTCAAGTCACCATGTTCCACGGTTGGTGAAAACCCAAACAATATGTAACCCTAAACAACAACACCTGTTTGGTTGGACTGATTTAATAACTACCATTCAGGGCGTAATAATTTACACTGACTTGAGTTGTTGAGGTTATTCTTACAATGTCGGGCGCGATATGATATCAAACCATAAAAGTCGTTTATCATCTGGAATGTGGTCCGACCAACCTAAACCATATTTTATTGACCACCGTGTAATATCAACTTCATACGTTTGAGATTCTATGGCAATGACATTTTAACGCAGAAATTCTTCGTCGAATTTTATAATATTCTATGTCGTACGCGCCAGATGGATGCTCAGTATTATTATGCCAGTGTCTGCTGATGAGTTACTCGCTGTCAGAAAGCCAAACGGTTGAGATTGCATATTAGGCCAACAATAATACGCGCGCAGTCATGCTATTTCTGTATCAAGTGTGTGATTCAAAAGTTGAAGAAAAAGTCACAATGAACTCTGATTTGATGGATGAGGTGGTAATCATCGAGGTCACCCTCTGAGTTCTCGGATTGATGCATAGATTTTACGTGAAACAAGAGGAGTTATGTTAACTCAATGTGTTTCCTTCGTGTCTGAACTCATTACCATTGTATATATGATGAATATCTTCAACAAGTTCATGTATAAAAGCGAGATACGAGTCTCTGTCCATAAAATCGTTGGTGAGGAATTGCTGACAAATCGATGTAGCTTCATTAATAAGTTAGGGGGTATTGTTGCCAACACAAACCGATAGCACAAATATTTCCAATCGATCGGCAACGTCGTTAGGATCCAACAGTCCATGGTGTGTAAGCACCTCAAAACCTTTTCCTTTCATTTCTTGTGGATGTATTATTTCGTCACTTCTTCTTTTACCGGTACAGGTGTAGTTTGACGTGCCATATATTGTTGAGTTAGACGGTTTTTGTACTGAGGTTTTGTTGTTTCATCCACTCGTCATTTTCATCCGGTGTGCTAAACATCAGCTATCCACCTTTTTTAACTGTTCCTGTTGTTTCTCTCTCTCCCCCCATCTCTCTCTCTCTCTCTCTCTCTCTCTCTCTCTCTCTCTCTCTCTCTCTCTCTCTCTCTCTCTCTCTCTCTCTCTCTCTCGCTCTCTCTCTCTCTCTGTGTCTCTGTCTCTGTCTGTCTGTCTGTCTGTCTGTCTGTCTGTCTCTCTTTCTCTCTCTCTCTCTCTCTGCGAGTATGGGCAGGGGCGCTTTTTCGGCACCTTTAACCTCTGCATATGGTATACATTTACGCTCAGGATCTACTTCTTCTTTCTCAGGATATTCAGGTTCAGGTTCAAATGGGCTCACCTTTACTCAAGATCCCTAAATAACGTTCACTTTCTTTCGTCTCTCCTCTCCCAAATGCATCAAGTGTTTCTGCAAAATGAATCCACAGATCACCGGTATCTTTATTACTTCCAGTAAACAGCCTGAATTCTATTTTAAGTCACTCCCTATTCATGTATTTATCATGTGTATTTGTTGGTACGTTTATCATGTACTCTTTCCAGTTGGGGGGATTGTTAAGAGCGATATATAGAGGTGGTACTTCTGGTATATTGACAATTAACACTCTAACTTCCTCATCAAGTGTCTGGATACTTGTGGCAAGTACTCTATGGGCCTAAGTAAGTTCTTCAAAGTGTTCTTTCTTAATCGCCACTGGCAAGCGAGCGATAGTCTCCATAATTGCTATTGTGGTTATTTTATATCTGTTCCCATGAGCGATGTCACTTGTACGGTTACTGGGGTGGCCTTTTTAAAATCCTCGGCACATTCAGCAATTTCTTTTGTGGGCTTAATCAACAGAGCATATGTTGTCAGATGTGAGATTTGCTCGTGCTGTATGTTGGTACTGTAACAAATGTTTGACATTTTGCTGAACTAGGGTTACTTTTTGAATTAATTCGTGCTGTTAAAACGCGGTTTTCTTGGCGTCGTTTTGCGAACGATTTTATGATACTGATGCAGTACATTTTTGTTTATTTTAATGTGATTGTTTGTTAAAATGATGCATCCGCGTGAGACCTGTTCGTGTCCAGACTCTCACGATACATGAGCGGAGCACCTGTCAAATCAATCTTAAAAAGCATTACGGGTTCGAATTAAGCCGTGCATGTATGTCACAAAATTCACTCCACGTCCAATGAATGTTTCCAAGGCCGACCGCTCCAATGCCATGAAATATCATTAGCATGTTAGAGTTATCAAAATCACTTTGGGCACATGGGTGTTCACAACATTTGTGCGGGGATGACCTTTGTCAAGAATAATGTTTTCCATCACCGCTAGATTGTTCTTTTTTATTAGCACCCAAATCGGCAATGTTAGAGGCTTCGTTAATGGTAGAAAAAGAATCAGCTGAAGCGTTGTTGCCACTTTTTAACACTCTTTTGTTACTCAACTATGTTTGAACATCAGCTCATGTAAACACTGCTAATCATCGATAGACTACAAAATCATGTACAACTAATACCAGGTTAACAATCGTTAAACTTTTTAGCAATTAATGTTAGAGCGGGGAGCAAGATGGCCACCAGGGCTGACACTTAGCAAATTCTCTGCCAGATGTTGGTGATATGACATAGATAATAGTCTGATGGAGTGAGTAATTTTCAGACCAATGTCTATGAGAACCAATTTTCCTTCAATATATGGTTTCAGTGTAGATGTGGATTATGTGTCTCTTGTGAAATGTTAGGATTTTTAGAAAGTTGACACTAAGCTTTATTTCTCTTGTGTGTATAGTTTGTGTCAATTTGCATCTGCTTGAGAGGACCCCCATACTAATGAAATTACAAAAGCTACATTACTTTCTCCACAATATCGCTAAGGCCACTGCATTAAACTGTGCTGAATTCTCACAATCTGTCCAGATTATTGTGGCAAAATGAGCAATGCAAAGAAAACTGTTCAGTCTACCCTGAACACTAGTTTCCATGGTACTAGAAATAAAAACGTCAAGCCATCAACTAGGTCAGTACACGCTCGCAATCAGGATACTTGAATAGTGACGATGTGGGTAGTGCTACCATACTCCATACTTCTATAAATAATACTGCCATTAATTAGTTAGTGATCAGAGTGGATTAAAGTATCCTAGTATGCGACATAGCATCCCAGCTATTCGATAAACTTAAAGTCACTCTAATGAAAGATGTGGAAATACAAACTGTGAACCAATCGAGATTTGGAAGAAACAATTGAATCAGTGATCTTTGAAAATAACAATATGAATCAAGAATTAAAGGACTCAAGGAAAGAAAGTGAAAATCTAAAGGAAGAAATTAGAAATAATGAAAATCGCTCTAAGGAAGCCATGAAGACTGCAAACTTTAATGAACAATTCTCAAGAAAAATTAAAAACAAAATTTTCATATTCCCTGAATCACAGAATGATCATATCAGAGCAGCCTTTGCAGAGATGGTGAAAATATAACAGGCCAAATAGTAGATGAGAGGGATATTCTTGCAATACATTGGATCCCTTTGAAAAGTGGTGCCCAAAAGCCAATGACTATGAAATGATGGAATGCAGAAGCTAAAGTTAAGATCAACCGGAAGAAGGGGGGATTTTAAGAGCAAATACGTTGTAAAAATAGTGGAAGATGTCTCTCGGTAAAGTATGGGACTTTTCAATAGATTGTCCACCCATCCAAAAATTAGTCTTCTTGGTATTACAAATGCAGTGTTTATGCCAAAGAAAGGCTGGTAAAAGGTACAAATTTGACCTTTCGTATGACATCAATAAAACAGTCAATCCCAATCCGGATGTTAAATAATTTTTCATAGTGATTTAGCTTACAAAATCTTTGTACCAAAAACATAATTTTATTCTCGCCTATGCATATTCTGAGTAAGCAGGATAAAGCCTAAATTTTACCAGACCTTGCAGATTAATTTGTACTTATGCCATGCTGATGCTTGATCTTGAAAATAATGAGTATAAGACGTTTGTGTTGATCATACATTGGTCATATGTATTCATGTTTATGTGTGCATATGTACATATATGTATGTATATATGTATGCATGTGTGCATGTCTGTATGTATGTATGTATGTATGTATGTATGTATGTATGTATGTATGTATGTACGTACGTACGTACGTACTTATGTATGTATGTATGTATGTATGTATGCATGTATGTATGTATGTATGTATGTATGCATGTATGTATGTATTGTTACGAACGTGTAGTTTAATTACTTGTGTGTTAAAATTTGAATTCTTTTTATTTCATTTTTGTATCATTATATTTTATTACGATGATGATTATATTCACGGGAATGATATTTTTGAAAGAAACATCGTGTTTATTTAGAACGTAAATATGATTCTCGGCTTCCGTAAGCATTATTTTAGATTGCCGACTGGATAAACAACTGGCGTAAACGACTGGTTGTGGCCAGGGTCATTTCCTAAGCATACGTGATTACATCGTGTACTGCGATTGTTAGATGATGAAATAACCACGCGTTCTTCGTGCGTGTGCATGAAATGACGTTTTGGTTCGGTTTTAAAACACGTAGGTCTCTGTGAAATAGTCAGAGTCGTTCTTATACCTTGAGAAGAAGGTATTATTTCCCTTGTGCTGGAAAAAGTTTATTTTTCTTTACATCTGTAGAGCTCGAGATGTGTCTTGTTATAGATGGCAGCTATAGGAGTTCATCTGCTTTTTAAATAATAATTTATTTTTCCCTGGAGAACTACACAAGTGTTTTAGGACAAAGACATTCAGTGAAATTCATTCTAAATTGGAATACTACATTACAAATTGTGGTTCAACGTGAAATTCAGGAAATTTGTGTAAAGATTTCACCTGACTTCATCATCCTCCATCTTGGAACGTCATCAAGATTCGAACCTGGATTCATTTAAAATTATTTAGTGATAGGACTTGTGTTTTTTCAGTACTAGGATACATGTTTGGATTTTCTTCACAAACCGTAAGTCCTATTTCATATTTTAACCTTTTCACCGTGTTTTCTAGGGAAATAAATTATTTTTGTTAAAACTTACAAAGCTTGTTGTCTTCACTCTTTTCTTTTATTACTTTTGAACGAGCCGATACGTAACAGTATATATGTATGTATCTATGTATGCATGTAAACGGGGATATGAATGTATGTATGTGCGTGTGAGTGTGTGTATCATTCTTATGTTTCACTAACCTTCATACACACATAGACATGTCCAACAAATAGATGAAGAACTCATATATAATTTCTTTTAATCTTCTGGTAAAGGAAGCAAATGAACGAGCAAACGCTGCCGGTTTTTTTTATAGCTTTTTTTACAACTACACTGCATTGATTGTAAAAGTTTATTAGTAGACAAACACTCTAGTGCAGTACAAACCTCGTGTGCTTTTATTTTAAGCAACATCATATTTATACCCAGTGGCGCATGCCATTGTACTCCACTAATCTCTTGTTTTAAAGATGTTTCGGTTGTCCTTGTAGAAGCGTAACTCAGGTGTATGCGAGTTCTTTATATGGTATTTGTTGTGTAATGCATAATCATATAAGCTCTGTGAAATTGCAACTCAAACATTGAATTAAAAATGGATACCCAAATTAACATTTTATGACTGATTCTCAGGGGTGTAGATAGCTTCAATTTACAAAGAAGATATATTTTCTCCTGGGTGACACACAAACATGCATCTATTATATGTCTACAGGAGACACATAGTACAGCCGAGATGAAAAATACTTGGAGGCTGAATTGGGTTTTCAGTGGTTCTGAAACATAAATCTGCCAATAGTGCAGCTATTGCCATCATGTTTAAAAATAATGTTAAAGTATGCATTAATAGAAACAGATGTGACGGTCAGGACAGATACATTATTCAAAATATATCAGTTAATGGAATGAGATTTACGCCAATGAATCTATAATGTCACAATAATGTTAATGTTGCGGGTTTGATTTTGGAATTTGACAGAGAATCTCATAAATTTTGAGAATTCTTCTGTTATTTATGGGAATGACTGGAATGTTGTTCAGGGCATGGTGCTTGACTTTTGAAATATACTGCATGATAAACACTCAATGGCCCAAGCAGCAGTCCAGGACATCAAGAATCAACTTGACTTAGTTGATCCATGTAGAGCTTCCAATACTGAGAACAGAATATTTACCTGGTGACAGGCCAATCCTGTGAAACAATGTATACTAGACTGTTTAATCTTTGGGCTATATTTGCAGATTATATTGATGCATCGTGGCAATAAAACAAACCATTCCGCAATAACACAACTATGATCGATATCCGCACTACCCAGAGAACCCGGGCACTAAAAATCCAATTCAAAGCTATTATGGCAAGAAGAATATATTCAATTCTTTAAAAGATATATATATATATATATATATATATA
>JAECUM010040270.1:0-48190 GCA_016617855.1 Megalonaias nervosa | reverse complement strand
CGAACGCACTAAAGTTAATCCTTCCGAACAAACCTGTAGGTGCTTACCGGAGACCAAAAAGCCTCAAGGACATCCTAGTCAGGCGAAGCTAACGCCAATCACTAGTAAAGACTACCCTAGTCAATCTGGCTCCTGTGGCGATAAAAGATGCAAAACCTGTCAACATATAACAGAGACCAGGACATTTTCTAGCACAGTGACTAGAGAAAAACTAAACATACATGGTCCAAACAAAACGTGCAAAACAGAGAATGTAATTTATGTCATCACATGTAAGATCTGTAGCCTTCAGTATGTCGGAGAAACTGATAAGCTACACAGAAGGATCAACCTTCATAAATCTGATTGGATGACAAAGAAGCTGTACAGAAGCCCGGTCGCAGAACACTTCTTCTTCCCTGGCCACACTTTCAGTGACATAACACTTATTGCAATTGCTAATAACCCCAAATGGAGTTCCGAAACCAGGAATAAAAAGGAATCTTACTGGATACGCCGCCTTAGAACATTGAAACCAAGTGGTTTAAACCAAGAAGACTAGAAAAAGACAGCCATGCACAAATAAAAGTATCTTTTGCAGCCGACACATTTTACTTTTGAAAAATTCTACAAATTTGCTTAATAGCCGACAATTACTTCTTTAACAATGAAATATCCGGGATGTAATTTACGCTTACATAAATGTACACATAACACCAGATGTCGTTATGGCTCATCGATTTCTGTGTGTGTGTGTGTGTGTGTGTGATTTAGATTTTTAACGTAGCTTTAACAATTTTTCAATCATATCGCTACGATGTCTGCAGTGTGACAGTTTATAGTGATGTCTAGCACTGGAGCATCATGCCGCAGACATGTAGCATGATGTCCCACCCAGTCACATTATCCTGACACCAGGCCGACCAGTCCTAACACTAACCTCTTAATGCTGAACGTCAAGCGAGGCAGCTGTTAGTACCATTTTTTAAAGTCTTTGGTTAATACAAATAATCTCCAGTATCAGCAACAAGTTGATATAAACTGGTTGAAACATAATACATTTGGAGGTTTAATTCCTGTAGAAACAGCCATGTAAAGTTCTGCAAACACTACGGTTTGTCTGTTTTATTTGTTTGTCTTGTCTATGCTTTGTATATGCCTTTGAAAAAGACTCATTAAGAGTCGAAAGCGCTCAGGCTAGTTAGATAATAGTTTTGCACTGTTGGTTGTCAGTTTATTGCATGCATATATATATATATATATATATATATATATATATATATATATATATATATATATATATAATGTTGCTGTTGTGGGCGTAGCGCCATTTCTCAGCACTTGATAAGCTATGCAAAGCAGTTAGTTCATCTGGTGGAGGAAGAACTCTGAGTGATCTCCTGGAAGAACCACCGAAGCTACTTGCAAGGAATCTCAAATTCCCATTTAGGCCCAGCCCAAGGCTCGAACCCACGCGGGCAATGGTGAGATGTCCGTGATCTATAAAGGCGAGATATTATCGGCCACCCGATACCCTATAATAATAATAATAATAATAATAATAATAATAATAATAATAATAAAAACAATACCGATATAGTTAATCAGGTTAAAGAGTGGTAATTTGTTGCGTGCATAAAGTATGTACTGGTACATGTCAATTTTAGAGTCAATTGAAATCTTTACACTGCCGTGCGTGTATTGTGAATCTTAATTTTAAATCAGTGGCGTAGCAACCGCTCAACAAGCAATGTATAAATACAATATTTAAACACCGGAGGACCTGGGGAAGGGAGCGAGGGGAACAGGCCCACTGGGTGGCCTAAAATTCCCATAAAACAATTGTTTTATTGGGAGCGGGCCCCCTAATTAGTTTTAGGGGAAGGGCAGACTTTCTTGCTGAGCCACAGAGTTAAATGCAAATCCATTCAGCATGGCGTAGGTTCTCCTTTATTAGTTAAAGGCGATATAAGTCTTTCTCTCGATGGCTACAAATCAAACTCGAATTTCCTAAACAGTGTATATGACAATGTAACGTAGTTTTCTGACTGAGTTATATGGGCTAGCAGCTTGATAGATAAACAGTTTTCTTTCTGAAGTAGACTGGTACGCAGTTTGATTGACAAGCAAATGTCTAAATGTATTCACGATGGATTATCTAGTAAAAATGAAAGAAATCCTTAGATTTATACCGTAAGGCGCAAACCTTACATCTTTTATATTTATTATTCGGTTCAATTGCAGCGTGTTTATCCTCATTTTCAATTAGGAAAATATAGAAGTAATCTATTTTATTTTTCCAGTGAAAATTCCTGGCCTTGTTTTAGCAAGTTTCTTCATGTATAAGCAATACTTTTTAAATTATATACATGTATTTTGAAACATATTTAACTTCCCGCTCCGTAAAATGGTTGATACAGTACTTTATTTAGGTGGCTTTAAAAAAAAGTGTTATTTTGCGCACGTGACTCCTCATATTATTTATCTTCGGTACAGAAAATAACAATTCACGTACGCCATTTATTTATTTCCACTGAGGAACTTTTTTTTATTCCCATTCATCCAAGCTTCGCGTGCTTGTATGTAGTTTGCGCGCATGTGCAAATTAGTTTTCATCGCACATCTTATTAAATACAGCGCAGGACATTTATATTTTCGAAATGAAT
Source organism: Megalonaias nervosa (assembly GCA_016617855.1). Lineage (NCBI taxonomy): Eukaryota > Metazoa > Mollusca > Bivalvia > Unionida > Unionidae > Megalonaias > Megalonaias nervosa. The sequence continues at coordinate 45,545 of JAECUM010040270.1, read as the reverse complement.
TAGTGATTTTCTGTGTCTGATTTATTACTGGACTTGTTCTCGCGTCATATTCAGTCGTTAAGTCTGGCTGACATTTTTAACCAATAGAATTAAGTTTATTTTTTTTAATCGAAACGATCCCTTTCGTTGAAATTATGACAATATATGATATTTCATTTTCACTACTGAACGCTTATGTGCTCAACGCCTTATATATTATTGTCATCATGGAAAGATAAGAATGTTGACCAATCATGGAACTCACACTATTACCGCTCCAGTAGCCTAAGTCTTTGAGCGTCCGCCTCGAATGCGCGAGGTCGTAGGTTCGAACCCCGGCCGAGTCATACCAAATGACTTACAAAAATGGTACTAACAGCTGCCTCGCTTGGCGCTCAGCATTAAGAGGTTAGTGCTAGGACTGGTCGGCCTGGTGTCAGGATAATGTGACTGGGTGGGACATCATGCTACATGTCTGCGGCATGATGCCCCAGTGCTAGACATCACTATAAACTGCCACACAGCAGACATCGTAGCGATATGACTGAAAAATTGTTAAAGCTGCGTTAAAAATCCACATCACACACACACACACACACACACACACACACACACACACACACACACACACACACAGAGAGAGCTGCCGAGACAAGAAAAACATTACCGCAGGATAAAGCTCTGCTTCAGGTCTCACTGGATAGTTTCGTATTTTGAGACCTCCCTAATTTTTAAGGTAGAAGGCATGAACCTAATTATCATAAGCCTAGCATTTATAAATTCACACAGAAACTAAATCTGTAATGTGGTTTAGATTTACTTTGAGTTAGGCTTGAAAATGGGTTGGCTTGTTTGGTGACTGCCTGTCACAGTTAGACTAGCACTGGAGATCAAATGCGTAACTTGGGCTGCAAATGAATAGCCGACTTGGCTTACGTATTTATGTATGTCTGCTACAGAGGTAAATATCTAAAAATCGAGATGGTTGAGGGGTGATGAAAAGTATGTTAATTTGTTATAGTACTAGTGAACTTTATTCATGCATAAGGCACATACTGATTCCTTTAGCTGCCTGGTCACAGGAAAATAATCAAAATAGCTCTTTGCTGTCAAAAATGAATGTTCAAAAGAGGGGTTGGTGGCAGTGTTGGTTCAGTATAAAAGCCACCAGTTGTATAAGGAATTAACCTAATTGCCACAGTCAAAATCTCACATGCATGCTTTCTACAAAAATCATTAGTTTGTTTTTATTTGTATCTTCAGTGTAACATTATTCTCATTTTTCTGCAATAGGTCATTGTCAGATGAAAATTCACCAGATAAACTGTCCAGTGAGACCTCAGTGTCATTAGTGCGCCACATTGTTTTGTTGGGCAGTTTCTTAGAGTAAAATGAAGAGCGAAAAATATCTTCAGATAGGACGCTGATATCTTGAAAAACACGTTAGATTCAATGCAAGGTATTAGCTATTTACTTCACCTGGTTTTATTGCATAATTAGTTCTTATGTTTTCAAGCATTCTAGCTAAACTGTTTCAATCTGCTGCGATCAAGAGTTAATTCCAAACAGCCAGAGGTGATTTAAATGCCTGACGCCTGCATTAGTGTGATGTACGTTCGAGCGTAAGAATTATTTCCCTGCTGGTCCTAAACCTTTGGCCGAATTTTCTATGGCTTCAAATTTTTTAAAGCTGCAGATCTGAGAAACCTAAACGTTGTGGCTGAATAAACCATTCTGATAGGAACCATATTGTCTTTACTCAATAGTTGATAAGTGTATACCAAATGTTATCTGCGATAAAATATTGGGAAGTCATGTATTGTCATCTTTGCCGTATCATGTTACGTTGACTTTATTTCAGTCAGTTAAATGGAGTCTGATTGCAATTACTTTCCTGTATGGTCCCTCCATTTGTTTGTCAGTACTGAACATTCCATTGTGCCCAGTCCTAATAAATCTTATGTTATTCTAGCAAGACTCAAGGTGAAGTTATTTTCCTGTCCTAACGCCATGTTTTGGAGAGGCTGAAGTGAAAACAAAACAACGTACAATGGGTCACCAATGTCACTTCCGGATCAGTTGCAATGCTTCATTAATCACTGTGCACTGTCTCCAGACTGCACAAGAGAACCATACCATGCTGCTTGTATTCTACAGAATAAACTATATCCTTTAAATCAAGACCAATAATGACTAAATTTGTCGCTTGTATCATCACCAAAAAAAGAGAGGAAGAAATGTTCTAAAAATGTTCTAAAATAGAATGGGATTAAATTGGTGGGTACTGACCCGGAAGTAATAATTGTGACGTGAGTCCTATCAGACCAACTTGTTTATGGCCAGTTTCAGTGCCGGATTATCAAATAGGCAGAGTAGGCACCGGCCTATGGGCCCCACTCCTTTTAGGGGCCCCGCGACAAGTTTTGTTGGTTTATTAAAATTAAAATCTTTTAAATTTTTGTTTAATAATATTGTGTAATATTGTTTAATAATATTTAATAATTTTTGCTTAATAACATAATATGTTAATTTGTTTAATAACATTAATAATTGTTAATGTTTGTTTTGTGTAATACAATTATTTTATTAAAATTGTTGGTTGGTAAAATTAAAAACGTATTAGGAGATAATTTGCGAGGGGGGCCCCGAGATTTCGACTGCCTAGGTGCCTCCACAGGGTTTAATCCGGCACTGGCCAGTTTTAGTAAAACTCTTACGTTTGCATGCCAAACCTATTTCAACTTTACACACCAAGCAATTTTGATTTTCATAGCAAACAAGGTCAGAAAGTGTTAGTGTGGGTATTCTGCAGGGTACAAATTTTAGACTGAGTGCTTCTGAAACGCCAAAATTAAATTTGCTATATCTTCCTCAATTATTGGAAGTTTTCATAGCAGTAAAAGCTTAATTTTAATATAAGACAATATCTATCTGAAAATATTTTTCAAATTGAAAAACATTGATAAGTTAAATTCCAATAGAATTTTAAATAAAAATTGAACTTTAGAACACTAAATTTCAAATTAAAATCAAAATTTACAAATGAAACTGAGACTTTTAGAGAGCAAAATCGACCAATGAATGCTATATAAAACAAGTTGAAGTTTAGGCCTGTGCAATATTTAACATTTTGTCCAGTGGTAGTGAAGCAAGATAGCTCACAGTGATTGTTGCAACATATTGCAACATGCCCGTTCAAATGGATACCGGTTTACACACAAAAGAAGAAATGACAATTGCTATGTTCTACTGTATAGTGGCAGGTACTCAGAAAGTTGTTAGTATAAATAATAGTGACCTCAAATTTCCCATTTTGATGGAACCAGTACCATGTTTTATAACAAAAGCGCACCTTTTCAATGTTAATAACAAAGGCGACAATTTGACACAGGAAGATACCGATCCTGGGAAGCTTTGCGTTACTAAACAGCGGTGGTGATCTCTCTCATAAAGACCAAAGCCTTGTATTTGAGGTATATAGTACGTGTGATAATGATAAGGACTCTGAAATAAATGAAGCACACCTTAAAAAAGTCCACTAATGACTACCGTATATGCTCTCTACATCGAGTCCAAATACAAACTGCACAGACCCAGATTAAACGATCAGTACGACAGACAACACAGACCCTGATCAGCCAACGCGTTATGCTTACATAAGCTTATGGGTATCATAATGCCTTAAAATTGATAATTAAGCTGCAAACAAAGGATACCTGTCGCAATATGGCCATTGACCTTCAGGTAACAAGAACACGTAAACAGCCTCTTATAACAAATTCTTGGTTGCGTGGTATCTTCGACACAGTTCTTGTGTATACGCCAAACAATTCTCACAGCACACGCTTCAGAGGCAGTATATAATCTGAGACAGACAATAAATCGGTTTGGTAAATTGCCTTTGAAAGTTTTGTTTAAGAAACTTGAAAATTAAATTTCACCAATATTAAATTACAGATCTGAGGTCTGATGTTGTCATATGGCCTTTGAAATAGAAAACGATAAGATAAGGTTTTATGTATTTTATGTTGATAAGACAAATTTAAAGACCGCTCCGGTGACATAGAGGTTAGGAAATCTTATTTTCCCGCAACAGTATCTGGAGAACGTTATTAGGCAAAAGTTATAAGCAACATCAAAAGAATCGATTCTAATTTCGGTTTTCATCATAATTCAGCTGTTTTCCTTATGAAATTATTGAAAGGGAAAGAAACAATTAAAGAATTCGTTCAGTGAAGTATGAACTAAAAAAAAGCACTGTGCAAATGAATGAATCCACGAAGCGGACAATACTTAATTTTGCACAGTGTTCTTTGGTTCATACTTTATTAAAAGTATAAAAAAAATAATCTCGTCAATCTTTATAATTAAATTCTAAATTTAATAAAGTTTAAAAAATAACTGAAAATCAGTTAAAAAGGATGTAAAATAAGCTTTCCAATTCTGGTCTAATCGTGCATGAATGCATACCAAATAGCAATCAATGTCCATAATTTGCATATAGTCAATCAGAATAATGCAACCTGCTACCTGCCACTATGGCACGAAGGTACCTTCAGTCATTAACTCGTTGTATGAGCAGCCTCCATTGGACCATGCAGTCCAAGTACCCAAAGTGAAAATCCATGTTGGACATTTACCTATATGATTAAATGGCAACAGTAATTTTATTTTATTAATTACTTTTACCCCTATTACCCGATGTTGAAATTTTGGAGTAGCGACTACTTAACTTTAAGGCATGGACTATATTTTACTGGAAATGACAAATAATTATCCTTAACAGTATATGTTTTGAGAGAGAGAGAGAGAGAGAGAGAGAGAGAGAGAGAGAGAGAGAGAGAGAGAGAGAGAGAGAGAGAGAGAGAGAGAGATGTTATTGTGTATGGAACTCATTAACGCACAAGGTGATAAAAAAAAAAAAAAAAAAAAAACCTCAAAAGTAAATGTTTTGATTGATAAAAGCTTATAGTGAATGCCTTTTTGATGTTATAGCGGGTGCATCTGCTTGTGATTATAATCTATGAAGAAAGTATTCTTTAAAAAACACAAACAAAGAAGTTGTTATTTTTTTAAAACAATTCCAAGCAGAAGTCTCCCTGACAAGATGCCAAATGAAGCTTTTAGATCGTGTATTGTTTTCCACAAAATATGTTATGGTACTATTATGTATAGGCGGTACAGACTTGTGAACAATATTACCGCAATGTACAGCATGTATAAATTCAATAAGGAAAGCTAGCAAGGTAACAAGAGGTGCATATTGCTTAGGTTTTCGGATAGATGGACATTAAAAAGAAAGAAAGAAGAATGATGTTTAACAATTAATAGATAAGATACGCAGGTAGACAGATGGCAAAATGGCGAGAGAGAGAGAGAGAGAGAGAGAGAGAGAGAGAGAGAGAGAGTACAGAATGCAACTGTTTATTTTGAAAAATGAGTGTGGGGAGGGGGGTAAGAAGGCTTTCTATTCAGAGAATATTTGAATAACATACAAACTTGCGTTTCTTGTTCTGTATTCATAGTTGAATGAAAACATACCTTTTCCGATCTAAATCTGTCCGTTTCTGAGTTATAGAAAATGTGAGGTACAAATCACAAACCATGCCGTTTTATTCGACTACCATTTATCTTGAATCTCTGAACAAATTATTCCTTCACTTTCCCATTGTAGTGGGTGAAGGACCTAATTACTGACATATTTTAAAACCTCTTCCAAACATCTTAATATCAAAGTTAAGGTATTACAAATTTTTTCTCTGAAAGGAAATATTTCGACCTGCATCATTGACAGTAATATCTATACACTTATTTATCTATCTGGTTGTCTGTCTGTCTGTCTGTCTTTCTTTTATTATATATAAGAGTCTGGTTGATAAGTATTACCAAAAACAGCATCCTCTCTCTCTCTCTCTCTCTCTCTCTCTGGATCACGATTAGACTCCCACGCACCTTTCAGTCAACGGTTTTACATGTATTATTGGCCAAGACTTCAGATTTTCAATCCAATTTTCAGTCCATAATACATGTATTCCATTTGATCTTAAGAGGTAGATGATGAATACATTTTTCAACTGACACGTGTAATTGAAAGCACATTAAAACCTACATAAAGATCACATGAATTTATTGGTGCGAATCGATTCAAATCAAAAAGAGTATAAGTCAATGTCCATCTTGTGCTCCCGTCAGAGTTCAACATAGAAATAAGGCGTGAATTCTGTGCTTAAAGTCGGTTTTAGAGGTAACGCTAGATCGTTGATTTACCTCAGTGTGCTTATTTTCAAGAACAAACCTAGAACAAGTTGTTTTGGTTTAAGATAATAATTGAAAAACGGCAGGATACTCTCATCGAAATCCGCAAACCAATTAAAGTGCGTCTGTAAAGGTAAGGGTTATAAAATAAATTTATAAGTTTCCTATATTTTGCAGAAATAAAATATATATCGCGATATTAACATATTAATTAATATTGTTTCAACTTTTATGTGTTTCCTTGTAAGATGTTCTTGAACTTGCGAATAATAATAATAATAATAATAATAATAATAATAATAATAATAAGCAGAAGAAGAAGAAGAAGAAGAAGAAGAAGAAGAAGAGGAGGAGGAGGAGGAGGAGGAAAATAAAATGACTATAATAATAGAATCATTCAAACCAAATAAACGCAATCAATCAAAATGCGCGAAAACTTTGAATTAACCATACAATCAGAAGACATTTTTGTAAAAGTTTTATATCGAAAATCATGTGTTACACATTTTAAATAGTGAACTCTTGTATAGAACTTAGAATATTACCAAGTGTACCTACGAGGAAAGACTTTAATTATGAGAGGTCTTCTTAATAGACCGTAAACATATTTTTGTCAAATATGTGAAAAATCTACTTACAGTACATTTCGTTTTACGTAATTGTTATGTCTGACGTCACATAATTTAATGCAAGTGTAAACTCAGCTTTGCTTAAGTTCTCATACAAGTCGAATCCTAGTTTTGTTTTAACAGCTTGGAATTGTATACCCTCCCCCAGTCAGGTACAATAGTAATTAAATTTATCTTAACTAGTATATCTTATATATTGCGCCTTATATAACACGATATCCTCGCAATTACGTCGATAACTAGATCAGCTTACTAGTTTTGAGTAAATAGCTGTCATGAAATCTCGTTTACCTTTCTCTTAAAGAGGGATCTTTTCTGATAATACGTAGTTATATCTAGTTATTTTGTTCTTTACGAGAACGGTGTAAAAGACGCCGATAGAGAATATGGTACAGTTACAGCTCGTGTATTCTACTTAATTCTTTCAACTCCATTCGTGCTAATGCCATTGGTTCTCGGAATGTTTCTTAGACTTGTATGTTTTAATCACTTTCAAAAGGTCTAGGGACCCAACATTAATACAGCAACACTTCCGAGAATTTGCTTTCGTGTGCTTTCAAGTGGATCAGGTTCTTGCAATTTGAAACGAAACCGAGAAATATGCGCTCAAAGTACACTGTTTTATTACATACTCGAGGCCGTTTCTGATGTGTATATACCCGGAACTCAGAACTACTGCAGACGGATTGTTCTGCCCAGTACATTCAACACAAAAGCAATGAATTCTGTTCAAAGCACGTGCCTTGAATTTCTTTCTGGAGCCTGGAGTATCAATCGTACAAGACGATTGTGACGAGGAGGCGACCTTCTTTGAGTCCAGCGGTAATGACATCATCAAGGCCCAACTTGCTATGTTAACGGTGAAGTCGTTAATTGGCTGAGGACCTTGTCCGACAGTATGCGAGTGGCCATTCATTATAGACTGTTCCGATTCCAACTCGCCCTTTCCTTGGATTTAAGTGGTCATATATAATGATCAAACAAGTTGTTGAGAAATAAATCGGCCTTGATATCGGTTTCCATAGAAGCATCACTGACGGCATTTTCTTTGTTCACTTGGAATAGAAACTTCAAGTTTGACTTTGTGCTGGGAGAAAAGTAAGAGCAAAGTCAATTTACCGATATTGATTTGACCGGTTTGTCGGGCAAATGTTCACAGCTCTTAAATTCTCGATAGCTGGAAACCTAAGCTTGATGACCTAGCACCCCCATCATATTTATTAACCTTTATGATCCCTTCGTCAAGCCTGTAATTATCAACATCGCGAGTTTCTTCATTGTCGGGATGTTATTGTTAATGTACTTGTTGGTTCTGTCAAATCCTTAGAATTATGACCTTGGAATTTCTTTAAATACGATGCTGTGGGTTGTTTTACGCTTACCTTTGTTATTCCAGTAACAGCTTGTGTGGTAAGTGTTGTCACTCTTTGGGATCTGTTCAGCCTTAATTCAATCCAGTTTTATGTCATCAAAAAAGACACTGTGGAATTTGCACGATAGTCTAATCCTTGTAAGTAAATGTTATAATGAACGAAAAGAGCCGATTATGTATAACAAAGTAATGGGAATGCGTAGCACCGATTTGTATTTAACCACTCACTTACAGCAGTCTTGCAGAATTTTACATGAAATCGCTGTCTTTGTTGCGGGATTTTTGTCACATTTTCTAATTGCCGCGGTAAGATATAACCTCAAAGCACTGATGTGCCGCAAAAGACTATAATCCTTTATTCAAACCTGGGAATCAGATGAAGATGATAGAGTAAATTTACTCAGTTACAGAATGAGTTTTGTGTTGCTGTTTTAAACAGAGAAGGGATTTGTTACGACACTCTTAACTAAAACATTCGTGAAAAATGTTCGTGTGATGAAATATCCGATCATTGGCTATGTCACGGTGGAAGAATCCTTGATATGACATGAGAAAGATTTTAGGGCAGGAGAGAATTCACAGGCAGAAAAGAAACGGCAACAATTGAATGATGAATGCATTGTATCACCTTCGCAAATGTCAACAATAATTTGTTTTTAAGTATACTGTTCAGTTAACATGTAAGTAATACTATCCATAACTATTTTCTGTCTCCTCTCGCACTAACAAGCGTGTACAATTTACATGTCAACTGGACGATAGCATAAAAAATATTGTGTTGGTAGGTGCGGAGGTGGTACAAAATACTTATCATTTTCATATTTTATTTTATATCATTTTTGTACATGACACTTTTCTTATCATTCCATAATGAATAATCTGTATAAAAAGGGTATATAAAGTTTTCGTACACGATGCATTGATGTTCCAGACTGCCGTTATATCTTTCATTTATAATAATTTAATAACGTTTGTATGCATTATACATATATTTGAATTAGTGTTAATACAAACAGCACCCTCTTACTGAGCGAATCATATGGTTCATCAGTTTTCTTCTAGCAAAGCTAGAGTAGATAAAATTTATTCTGTTGATAATGAAAAAAAAAAAAAAAAAAAAATTTCCCTTTTTCCACTCTTTTATGTTCTTAGGACCGGTTGTCAATAATACATCACAGTATCAATAGACGATACTTAACAATTCGACCCTCTCGATCTTGGGCATGAACAAACCACACTTTTGTGAGAAATACCAGAAGGTACGTCGTCACAGGGGAAACTTTATGAGTGGCGACGCAATGATAAATTTAGCATTATGATTAGATTCCGTTAAGATGAGAAGCAAAAGGATTCCAATCGAGAATAAATAGTTTGGTTTAATTTGGCGCACACCTCTCCTAACCTATCTGTCCAACTATCAATCACGCTCGATCGATCCCTTTTGATCCAAAGAACTGTTCAACCCTGCCTGAAATGTTGTTGTCGCTGTTATTCTCTCTGGTCTTTTTAATAGTCGCAGTTTGCAAAGCAATCACCTATCTATCTTCAAAACCGTTAACATATTTTTAAAACAAAACTATATCTTATGAATGTTGGCATGTGCACGTATATTATTTTTATTACTTTGATCCCATACTCCAAGACAGCTCCAGTGGCCTAGTGGTTAGAGCGTCCGCCTCGGATGCGGGAGTTTGCGGGTTCGAGCCCCGGCCGAGTCATACAAAAGACTTTTAAGTCTGGTACTAGCAGCTGTCTCGTTTGGCTCTCAGCATTAAAAGGTTAGTGTTAGGACTGATCGACCTGGTGTCAGGATAATGTGACTGGGTGGGACATCATGCTACATTTCTGCGCTATGATGCCCCAGTGCTAGATATCACGCTGCAGACATCGTAGCAATATGACTGAGAAAATGTTCAAGCTACTTTAAAATCCAAATCACACCAACTGAATGTGGCCTAAAATGATTTTCAAATGCACGTTATATTATTGATCAAGTAGACTGACAGATGAGCTAGAAAATCAACTGAATGATATATATATATATATATATATATATATATATATACCAAGCAGAGACAAATGAAGCTATTATTTAATTAGACACACATATATTTTTTTCTTTGTTTTAGCATTGCTTCGACTAGTTCGTATACTAAACATAATGATAAAGGCACGATCTATATGTGTACATTGTTTTTTTATGGTGTTCATGTATCCATGAAACATTTTAACTTTGGCCATGATGTCAACTGTATGTTCCACCAATTTGCCGTTTCTTTATTCTGCAGACTGTATGTTGCTTCATAATGGCGCTTCCTAATGCTGCCAACTTTATATTCCTCCAATATTTCATTTCCTAATGCTGCCAACTATATGATCTTATTCTTATTGTGTCGAACACGAGCCCACAATGATTTTTATGACAATCCTTTGTGGAAACAAAACGGTACTTTCTAATATACATGACTTTCATATATTATAAAATGACATTCTAACATTATAAAATAGGTATCTTCTATTATTATCCTCACGAGTTATGTGTGTTGTCCTTACATCACGTTGAAAGTTACCATAAGATGCCCATTCAAGAGGACGCAAAATCGTTTACATTGTCATGCACACTTGTTTGCAACCTTCTTAAGGGGGGGGGGGAACGATCATGGGGGATGTAGATGGCTGTTGAAGATTTTGACCTAGATAGTTAAACAATCTAATACTGCTGTTCCATTGCTGCTGTGTATGATTTGAAACCATGGTTCATTAATGAGTCACAACTTTTCCCAAATATGTAATGCTTTTGTTTATCAGTTTACTTCAGGGTGGGACCAACTCCCCCAACCTGTCCGGGAAATCGAGTTTATAACAGTCTTAGGGACCCCAACATCACTCATGAGGGAAATAACCTGGCAGCGTCTTGCCTAGGGACACAAAATGGCGGAAGACCTAACCTGCTCTAATCAAGATTCGAATCTGAATCCTTCTTGTGGTGGAGGTCATAAGCACACTAACTAATGAGGCATCACCGCGCCTAATTTTTATGCACGTAAAGTAACCTTTTAAAACCATGTGTACTGACTTTATCTTCGTTTTCCTTGTGGTAAGTGAAAGATAATTCACGTGTCGATTGTTCGTTTAGTATAGATATGTACCCTGTGCTGAAAAATAAACGACAGCCTGTTGTGAAACATAAACATACATCGTGATCCCTTAGCGCTGAAAAATAACAATTGGATTGAATTAACTGTTATCAAAAATGTGATGATTTTCCCTTTCGTTGTGTAATAGTATGGGTTGTTTTCACAGACGTCACGATTGTGTACGCAAATACCCACAATGCAACGCGAGCGTACCTTGCGCCGCTATTTTGACTCCCTAACAAACCTTTATCAACACGAGTCATCACGTATATTCAAGATAATAAATAATCTGATTTAATTGTCGATAAGGATTCATAGATTATGCTTGAAATTATGCGCCCTTATAGCACGAAAATAAAAATAAAGCTAAGTTCCCTGGCTTATATCGAAAGACAGAAAAGTGAAGTTTAACCGTCATCGTGCATATTGCTATCAAATAGAAATGCAGTTATTTTTTTTTATACAAACAGACAATATTGTCTTTTTTTAAAAATATTTTGTATGATGTCCCTAAGCTTGTCAGCTCGAAAGAGTATTTCCGGACAATGATCTTCGGGATACAATAACAGTTACGGAAATAAAATTTCATAGCATGTGTATTATGCCAGAACTTTTATGTACAAATCCTTTTCGCGAAAACATGTGCATTGTGCCAAAGACAGCTGACAAGTCGATTTTAATAAGTACGATCAAATATTGTATTTATTGTGGATATGATGGACGTAGGATGATATTGAATGTAAACGATAACCATTCAGAGAAGTTTCATCTTTAGTGTATTAAAACGAAACATTGGCCAAACGGAACATGACTTTGTACCGAATGTCAAAACCGATTATTCTTGAAATGCTTTTAGAAATATGAAATTATATAGTAACAATTGGCTTTTTAACTTGAACTCTAACCAAATGATTGACTTCAGCCCATGTAAATTGAGAATCATTACATGTTTCTACTTGTTTGTATATCCATTTGTTTATTCGACGGTTTATTGACGGATCTACTTGTTTATGAAAGAATAATAAAGATAGTTGAAATTTTAATGTTTTATTTGAAGAAAAAAGAGGAAAAGTCACGCATTTGGTCTCGTGCAGTTGACATTCACAACAGAATGTGATGAATTATTATATCCCTGCGCACAAAATGAAACGTGTCTTCATGATTATGTGGGAAGAACAATGTTGTTAGGTGCCGGTTTGCGTGGCTAGAGAATCAAAATGGCGGATATGGAAGTACACACGTTTTGTGACGTCACGTGAAAACAACTCATACTACACCAAAACTCTTCTGTCTACTCAAATATGAAGACAGATCTGTAATGATGAACGTGCACTTCGCACGATTTTTAGATTTATGTGCCACCATACAGTAGATGTATATCTGAATGGAAATATTTTGATCTGCATCATTGAGAGCAATATCTATAAATCTATATATCTCTCTGTTCGTCTGACTGCTTCTTTATTCATTTTTTTCTCATAGATATAAGGGTCTTATTGATAACTATTATCAACTGAATTACCAATCTATACTGCATGTATTCAGTTAGACCTAAAGAGGTGGGCGGTTTATAATGTTTTCATTGGCGTGTAATTAAAAACACATTAAATTCTACACAAAGGTCACAGAAACCTATTGATGCGAACCGATTCAAACCCAAAAGAAGTGTTAAGTCACTGCCAGTATTGCGCTCCCATCAGAGTGACATATAGAAATAAGGTTTTGAGTTTTGTGCTTAACATTGGTTTTAGAGGTAACGCTAGATCGTTAATTTACCTCAGTGTGCTTATTTTCAAGAGCAAAACTTGAACACGTAGCTTTGGTTTATGAAAACAATTAAACAACGTCAGGACACTATCATCGAAATCCGTAAACCAGTGAAAGTGCATCTTTATAGGTAAGGACGCTAAAATTTATAAGTTCTTATATTTCTACAAAATACAATATTTGTCGCCATACCGCCATACTAGTATATCAGTTAACTCTGTTCCCAAATTTATGTGTTTCTTTGTAAGATGTTCTGGAACTTGCATTTAATAATAATAATAATAGTAATAATAATAATAATAATAATAATAATAATAATAAATATGCATAATAATGGTATCACCCATAACAAATAAATAAATGTGGTATTTAAAAATGGGCGTTAAGTTTGTATTAACCATACAATCAGAAAACATTTGTGTTAAAGTTCTATATCATAAATCATGTGTTAAATATTTTAAATAGTGAAGACTCAATTCGGTTTCTGTATATTATTATCCACTGTACCTACGATGGAGTTTGAATAATAAGAGGTCCTCTTCAACCAGAAGTCAGTTGTGTAATAAATTCTATATCACAAATCATGTGTTAAACATTTCAAATAGTGAATTTGGTTTTTATATAATATTATCAACAGTAACTACGATGGAGTCTTTAAAAATGAGAGATCGTCTCCATAGACCGTAAACATATTTTTTTGTCAAACATGTGTAAAATCAGCATAAGATACATTTCATTTTGCATTCCATTTTCTGTGCAGTTGTGACTGGCGTCAAATAATTTAATGTAGGTGAATGCATCGTTTGCATAACTTCACTTACAAGTGATTCCGATCGTTTATAACAGCTTAGAGTTGCTAACCCCTCTCAGTTACCATAGTGATTCCATTTATCTTACAGCCCCCGTCTGCTCGTGAAAGGTAATGAATAATTATGACACTTGTGTACTGTTATTTGCTTTGTATGCAGACACTTAAGTAGCCCAAACATTTAGCTATGAGTATTTTACCTAATACAGCTTCCAGTAAAAAATAGTAACTACATATTCTTATAAAAAATAAAGAAAACAGTAATGAAAGTTAAAGTCCTTCTTTTGCTGTCATATACAAACGTGCAAACGCATACATACATACATACATACATACATACATACATACACATCACAACCCTTCTTTATAATGCATACACTATCATAGTTCCCGCAAGGTCAATTATCCGGGAAGAAGAAAAAAATGAACTATTTTATATCATTGATTGCGCCTTTCAAAACTCGATATCCTCGTAATGACGTATATAACTAGATCACTCCAAACAGCTTACCGGCATTAAGCAAATAGCTGTTAGCAAATAGCTGTAAGCAAATAGCTGTTAGCAAATATCATTTACCTTAGAAGATGGATCTCTTCCGATAACATGCAGTTATCTCTTGCTAATATTTTGTTCTTTTCCTTTAGTTTGAAGCTTTTCATTAGAATGGATATCTATCCCAAAAATAAAAATGTAATGTTCTATAGGTGTTATGTTTTGTGTGCATGGTTGGCTCTGTGTATGCATTTCATTTTCCCCTGAGGAAGACCTTTCACCGGGTCGTAACGTAGGGAACATTTGTTATTGTTCCCGTGGCGTTTTCCAACTTTAATATCTTGTATTTTTCTGTATATGTCATAGAATTGTAGTATATATATATATATATATATATATATATATATATATATATATATATATATATATACACAGAGAGAGAGAGAGAGAGAGAGAGAGAGAGAGAGAGAGAGAGAGAGGCTTGCATGCATCTATACTACGAACCATTATACCACTTAACATAAGAAAAACAAAGCATGTATAAAATACGAAGTTGTTTTCAAACACCTTGAGGTGCTACGACCTCTTGTAAATTTATGTATTTTTGTGAAACGGTCAACTGGTTATTCAACACTTTCAGCAATGGAAGATAGTACGACCTGTCTTATTCAATTTTTTGCACCTATTGTTTCAGGGTAGAAAATGAGAAACCAGTCACGACCCAGGATTGAAAAGCTGAAGCACTATATCAGTATTACTCTGATGACTGTTGTAATGATTGGTGCTACAATATTGAATATATACTACGAGAACGATGTAAAAAACGCCGATAAAGAATATGATACAGTTACAGCTCGCGTATTCTACTTCATTATTTTAACTCCATTCATTTCAGTGCCTATGGTTCTAGGAAATTTTCTTGGACTTGTTTGTTTTAATCCCTTTGAAGAGATCAGGAGACCCAACGTTAATACAGCAACGCTTCCGAGAATTTGCTTTCGTGTGGTTACAAGGGGGATCTACAAAGATCTGGTTCTTTCAAATTTGCAGCGAAACAGAGAAATATGCGTTCAATGTGAGCTCTTTAATTGTATATTTGAGGTGGTTTCTGATGTTTATATACCCGGAATTGAGGACTACTGCAGGCAAATTGTTCTGCCCAACACATACAATACAAAGCGAGGAACTCTGTTCAAAGCACGTGCCTTGAATTTCTGTCTGGAGCTTGGAGTATCAATGGTACAAGACAATGAATGGATAGTTCATTTAGACGAGGAGACGACCCTCAGTGAGTCCAGCATTTATGGCATTATCACGTTTATTACAGAAGGAAATGCGGACATTGGGCAAGGCCCCATTTGCTATGCTAACGGTGAAGTTGTTAATTGGCTAACAACCTTGTCAGACAGTATAAGAGTGGCAATAGATTATGGACTGTTCCGATTCCAACTCGCCGTGCTCCATCGCCCTTTCTTTGGATTTAAGGGGTCATATGTGGTACTCAAACAAGGTGTTGAGAAAGAAGTCGGTCTTGACCTAGGTCCCCACGGAAGTATCGCTGAAGATATCTACTTTGCTTTGCTCGCTTGGAATAGAGGCTTCAAGTTTGACTTTGTGCTGGGAGAAATGCAGAGAAAAGTCCATTTACCTGTATGGATTTTATACGGCAACGACGGCGATGGTTCGTCGGGCAAATGTTCACTGCCCTTAGTAAAGAAATTCCCATTAGCTGTAAAATTTGCTTGATGATCTCTTTAGCATGCAACATCCTTATGCCTCTGAGCACCTCCATCATAATTATTAATCTGTATTATCCCTTCTCCAAGCCTGTAATTGTCAACATCTTGATGGGGTTCATTGTCGGGATGCTAGCTTTTATGTATTTATTTGGATCTGCGAAGTCCATAGGACCTAGACCCTGGAATTTCTTTAAATACATTGCTGTTTATTGTTTTACTCTTACCGTTGTTATTCCAGTAGCAGCATGTATGGAAAGTGTTGCCACTATTTGGGGTCTGTTCAGCCTTAATTCAACCCAGTTTTATGTCATCAGAAAGGACACAGTGGAGTTCACAAAGTCGAGGTCACGTGTATTGAAAAAAATAGTTTGACTAGCTACGTCACGTGCACCTATATGTAACTTGCAAGTGCTGCGGATTTTCACTTTCTCTTCTTTGCAATACTGATTAATCCTTGTAAGCAAATTTTATAAGGATCGAAAAGAGCCGATTATTTATAACAAATCAATAGGGATGCGTAGCATCGATTTGTAACAAGCACTCAATTACCGGAATCTGACTGAATTTTACTTCAAGTTGTTGTCTTCGCTGTGATTTTGCAATAAAGAAACAATATCCGTCATGGATCGCTAGTTTGTCCAAAAATAACCTGCAATATTATATGTGTTACTTACTGACCCCTTGTGGCCGACTGGTCTGAGGCGCTCACCTATACAGATCACTCTCATCTCACCACTGTCCGCTTGAGTTCGGGTCTCGGCTCGACCAACGTAGGTATATAAGAAAGCTTGCCAGTGGCTTCCCGCGGATCGATGGTTCTTCCTGGTTTCTTCCTCCACCAGAAATACTGGCCGCTATGTGTGGGCTATCATGTATTAGAATATGTCGTTAAACTCCAACATAACCAACCCAACCCCCCCAAGCCCCCCCCCCCTCGAAAAGTGAGCAGCTTTAAATAGCAGTCAGGTGATCGGAGAAGACTTTTCATCTGCCACTGTAACCCTTGTACGTATTTCTATATCTAGGTTCGTGTCGAAAATACATTTGTTCAAGTAAGGACCAACAATGGCTCAGAGATGGCAGTTTACTCTAACTGTCGCGGCACGATATAACCTCAATATATTACTGTGTCATAAAACGAAAAGGACTATAATCCTTCTTTTGTAAACCTGGGAATCAAATGAAGGTGATGGAACAGTTTTATTAAATTATACAGTGATTATTTACGTTCATGTTTTAAGCACAGAAGTCAAATGCAAGGAGGTGCTTTTTTTACACATCTTGTGAGAATACAATACAGAAACTGTTAAAATGACAAGGAATGGTCAGATTAAAGAATGGCCCTTTTACAATTTTAACTAGAATAAAAATATTCGTGTGCTGACATATTCAATCATTGTATAAGTAACGGTTTATTTACATGCAAATATATCTAAGGTTCCAGACTCTACCTTACGTTTTTCGCGTAATCGTATAATTATGTGTTTTTATATGATCCAACATTTTTGACATGTAATTTACCAATGGTTGATATTGTTCTATCTGCCATTTCGATCTTACGCAATTTATAAATAGTATTCGCACATGAAAAATGAGTGTATTTTCTTACATGTGCAGGCCATAGATTCATTATTACTTCGAAGTCCAAGCATTTATTCACAATTCAATCATATAAATCATAGTTCTGCCCACGTGAAGTTTTCAAAGTTCCCAGGAGTACAACCAAGAAACAAAATGTTTGGCTTCATTAGTAGCGTCAAAAACATTTCATCTCAAAGATTCAAGTAAATACCCATTTACAAGGGCAGACAACTTTGTTTTATATGCATAATTAGTACGCTATATGAAACTAGTAGAAATAAAGAAAAACTCTGTATGTATGCATGCATGCATGCATGCATGTATGTATGTATGTGTGTGTGTGTGTGTGTGTGTGTGTGTGTGTGTGTGTGTGTCCGCAAAATTCTGATTCAATAACAGTCTACTAAAAATGTGATACTATGTTTCTAACCATGTGTTGAAATATCATGTTGAACTGTATTTTGCTACTCTTGTCTGCGAAACATAGGTAAGAGATAGTGTTATGTATATCTATATTATGTGTATTATTTTCATAATAATAGTTTTTGTAATGGTCATTTAGTTCATGACATTTTTAATACTAATATCATTTGATTGATGTTAATAACGTTTTTAATGCTAATATGGTATGATCTTAGATCGTACTTTAAAGATGAGTCACATATAGTGCGTACATTTTTTAATTTATGGGATCTCGGTTGGGTCATACTGTTAGTACAAGTGAACATTACGTTATCCGACAAGGATATGAGTTTTAATGTCAGAGGCCAAGCTGACATAGTTCTTTATTGGTCGTTTATAGAACAGCTGATCTTTGTTTATCGACAGAGTATTTCAAAATACCAGATTTATTCATTAAATACATGTTATTTCAAATTTCATTGTTGCTTATTACCTTCCTATATAAGTGAAATCTTACGCGGAAGTAGACATTCTTAGTAGTACTGCTGGTCTTTAAAGGTTTATGGACAGGATTGATTCATTTGTTTAATTTAGTATATTCGTTGGAATTGCAGTGCTCCACCATTCATTTAAAATATATTCGGATGAATTGCTTTTCGAAATTGCTGTGAATTCATTCAAAGATAATTGGATTTATAGCTGTCACCGGATTAATGTGAATTCATTTAAAGACCTTTTGGGATTATTATATATATATATATATATATATATATATATATATATATATATATATATATATAGTGATTTCTTCTATTCTTTTGACACATCGGTACATTACTGCCTATCATTAGGAATACCTTTGAAACTCATTCGGAATAATTCGTAACTATGGGAATCGATATAAGATATGAGATTTTAGGAATTCATTTATCATACTGTGAGTTATTATTAATTCTTTTACTTTGTATTGTTGGGAAATAAGTTAATGTTTTCAGTTATACTAAACTTGTGGATTTTTCTCTTCCTTGTCACCTGTTTTAAGACCATAGATTTCAACAATAAGTATCACGTTTCAGACGGTGCTGTTGATGGTGCAGGAGTAGACGTTGTCTTTGCATCTGGCTCATTATATCTGCCACCGTTGCATGTACAGGCATAATATTCTGCAGAATCCTTTCTCGTAAAAAAGCTCCATATACGATTATATTCAATGACTTTCCTGATATTTAGAATTCGCATCAGTGACGCAGACACAAAAATAAAATTGTGCGGAAAATTTGTTTATTACTAGTTCCATACGCTTCAGATACTGAGCACACCATTTTGTTAACATCCATTGGTCTTTTTTGCGTTGAAATGTATCTTAAATCCAAAATTTGGATGCAAAACAGCTATGTGGGGCTTAAGCAGTCACGGTTGGCCGTTTGGTGTTGATGCGTTCCCACACATATCTTAGACCAATACGTCATGGGCAATTCACCGTTTTATGTTCTTGGTAATGACTAGTTTCGTTCGTAGATCAAAGTCCATAATTTAAATCTCTTCACAAAGGCAGAGGTCACACTCTTTCAGTATTCTTTCTGAAAATGTCTACGGACTATAAATTTCTATTTTATAAGATGAAAGATAGATTAACAACATTGGCTCAATATACCAAAGTCCTTAGCTCAGTTTTATGACAAATTTACCTTATCAATTAGTTCTCAGACGACTATATGATATTACTATTATCACTATTCAAATGAATTTTCATGTATGTATCCATTATTTTTCCACAATTTCTATTTCATCAAGAAACAAATCCATTGCATTAGATCTAAATTTAGATACACCAAGACTATCTTGCGTATGCTGTCACTAACATGGGCACAGCATATTACAACAGAGAACATGTTATGTTGCTTTTTCTGGAAATAGTTCAATTGGAATGAAATAGCCAGAATTATTATTGCAAAAACCCTTTTCGGTGCCGGTCGAATCACACCAAACGACGTTTCCATCCGGCGCAAATGACAAAAGGCAGAACGCAATTAAACGTTCATTTTCTATTTATACTGTATCGCCGCATTTTGTCCAATGCAAGCGGCAATCTTCACTGGTATTAAATAATCTCCAGGACAAAATCAGGAACAAATATGAATAATTGCTTCGGTTAATGTAGTGATTCTATGAAAACATGACAAAAGTTGCACCGCTTTTATAAATGCAGAGTTTGGTTATATTGACTCCAGTGTGGTTTTTTCCAACACTCCAGGGTACACATTATCCCATAATGCAGCTCTCTAAATGGTGTCACTTTGCGCAGTATGTAACCAATGTAAGGTCCAAACATAAGCACTCGTTGCAATTCTCTCCTAACTTCCTTTGTGTATTTCATCTAGATTAAATACATTTATGAATCCGGATCATTAGTTCACTTGTAAAGACCAATATTATTCATTTGTTGGTATATTCTTTATTACTATAGATTTCAACAAAGAGAACAAATCAAACGTTTGTAAAAAAAAAGAAATCCACACAGTTAAGATGCCAAGAGATATTTAAAATGGCTCTTCTAACTTCTTAATAAATATTTCTGGATAAAGTATATTGTCTGTATCCACCTCAGTTAAAATATGAGAAGTTTTGAGAACCATTGTACGTTTACGGAATACAAAACTGCATTGATATTACGTGCCTTAATACTGACATACGCACTTTGGAATATAAAGTGTATCATAAACTGATTGATATGTCGATGTCTAATTGTAAGAACATATCTTAAACTGTCGACATTGTTCCAATTTTAGATTGTAATGCTTTTGAAGCTAAAAATGTTGTATATTCCGCACAACTGACCAGACCAGAGGCCCCTTCTCAATGTTCACTTTGTCACATTCAGTGAACACAGGAAACTTCTTTTGACAGCAACTGGACTAGATATGTACAAGTTTAAACTTCCTGTAAAGAGAGACTAAGAAAGAAATCATGTTTAAATCTGATGTTTCACATCTTTAACTAGAAAACGATGATTGGAATCATTTGTACAAACTTCAAGGGCCTTAATGCTAGTGTGCTTTGTATAAAAAAAATATTGTCATATTCTGTTCAGCAAGTTCTGAAAAGAAGCGTTTAAATGGCTTTCTATGTTTAGTAACGGCTGCCATATGTAATGTAGAATTTACATTATTTGTAGAAACTTTAAATACTTTCTTCGAGGATCGTCTGCTAATTTTATTACATTTTGGTGCAACTTATTTTGTAAACCTGAAAAAATTAATTTTCGACAGATATCGGACGGACGATAAACGACACTCGACAAAAAAGGGCCATACTATTAAGCTCACATCTGAGTAAAACAGTTTGATAGAATGTAACCAAAGAATAGAAAACATTTAAACAACTTCATAGAATTTTAAACAGAGTTTGACCGAATTTGGCAAACATCATACTTGAAAGACGACCAGTCGTGTTTATCTAAACGATGTTGATTTGAATTGAAATTTGGACACAATACTAATAATAATAAAAAAAATAACAACTTCTCAAAAGCCGCTAAAACAGGAAATAATCAAATTTGATAAAAATCATTAAGGCATAAATACCGTTTAAATTTTGCACAAAGGATCCATTATTCAATATGGCCATTATTACTATAATAAAGAAAATCTTTAAATTGATTTTCTCAAATACTGTTTCATGGAAAGCATCCTGTCCCAAAATCTTTCACGTATTCATATTTTATTCTGATCCTCTGACTAATAAATCCGTCATTGCTTAATAATAAAAAAATTTAATATCAGAAGCTATCATATTAACCCAGATATTTTTTTTACGTACTGCCATGCATTTGGTTATTAGGTAAATGCCAGTCAATTGAGTGACCTTGAGCCCACTTGGACCTCTTCTTTGTATATGGAATTTTGTTACTTACCGTACCGGTGGTATGTATATTTTGAATTATTATACTTCAATTGCTGACCTTTATTTTCAAACAATGAGCGATTCCACTATATATATATATATATATATATACTTATATATATATATATATATATATATATATATATACTACTATATATATATATATATATATATATATATTTCATAGGTATTCAGCCGTGACCCCAGACGGAAAAGATGTGCAGAGTGCTTATATCATTAGGACGTCAGACTGAACTACTGTGCAAATATTAAACAATGTAAGTCCTGAATGTGCATGCAAAGATTAAAGCATGCAACGCATTTTCTTTTTCCATTAAGAATAGAATTGTCAGAATTAAATAAGAGAGCTGATAAACAAGGACACCCAGGAGTTTATTAGTGATCTAAACATGAGTGATGAAGACAGCTAGCAAACAAGGTCGGACCTGAACTTTATCAGTGATTAGATTACAAAATTTGCAAAGACTATATCAACAACCAGACGTATATTGTAATTTTTTAAATGACTTTTAGGACGTAGGTAGTGGCAATAATTTCATTTGCATGATGTATCCCTGGTTGGAGAATCTGATCTTACAGCCTGTACATAGTAATCACTTTGTTCATGCATTTTTACTTCTCGCTCGTTCTCTTGCTTGCAGGATGGACTGACCAATGAAAAGTAAGTTAAATTTAAGATAAATTTATAGAGATTTCTACTTAAGAGGGCCGGTTCCATCTCTTTTGATATATACATTAACGCGAATTCAGCTGTTATCAGACAGGAAGTGCATGTGCTGTTTCATTATCCGATTTTTTCCCCCAAGAGTTTATGTGTGCAGGCATTTAGTATATGATACATAGATCTGATAATTATTTATTTTGGAGTAATGATAATAATCTTGACCCCATCATCTCTAGAAGAACTAAAAACTAAGACTGAATATTGCCATCTTATAGGCACATTGTATGAATATTAACGTGATTAGGAATAAACCCTACTTAACTGTTCTGCGGAACACCAAGAGTGTGGCTTTACTTCGACTCCTGTTACCATGAACATAACTAGTCAGTGTCGCTTTTCATGAATGTCATATAAAACTTCGTTCTTTCATGACTGAATCGCAGAAAGTGAATCTGAAAAAAAATCTTCAGTTCTCAAGATCTGGGTAACAGAAAATGTGTGTATATATAATGGTGATTTGATTGATATATATCTGGGGGTTGGGTGCGTACAAGACATCTTTGAATAAATCAGTTTTATTCTTGAACTGAATAAGATACGCAACAAGTTTATTAAAGATTACAGAATACATTTCTCTGGAACAATCTTGTCTCATCTGCTTGATGTATTCTTTTGGGGAAAGCTTAACCCACAATTGCATCCTTGTCTCTGTAGAAAAATAAAATAATCGTTTTTATCTTCTGTTTCTTAAAGAACTTGAAAAAAACATCTACATGTATTAATTAGTATGTTCATTTTCCAAAATGGGCACGAGAGGCTGATTTTGATTGGTTTAGTCTCAGCGTAGCTACGTTAAGAAACAGTCTGTCGTATCTAGATATGGTTCTTTAATTTGCCTTAATACTTACCTAACAGAATGACTGACAGGAAATGTTAGGCCACAAATGCAACCTGCGCAATTTCATTAAAATGCATCATTCACGTGTAATAGTAAAAATCTCACCTTCACTTCTTAAGAATAATTAAAGACTACGATGTCTTGAATGTCATTCTGTGAGAGATTGCCCCCTTGAGAAACACTAAATAAACTGTTATAAATATTCACATGATTCCACCAAACCCCTCCACCCTACCTCTAGGCATTGTCCTGCACGTGTATCATTGAAATCATATATATATATATATATATATATATATATATATATATATATATATATATATATATATATATATATATATATATATATATATATGAATATAATGTTGTATTGAATCGTCTCCTTATGCGAGACTTCTAACTCACTCGGACAGAGGTGAGATGTTAGTGATTGGTAAAGATAAGCGCCTTAGACCAGTCTGCCACCCGGGGCCTCTCTTTATGCACGCACAAATTTATCTTAAAAGTATTAAAATGATTTTATCTTAGTGATTTTCATCTCAATGATTTGAATGTGGATTAATCATACTGCGGCGCGAAGGAGTGATCGACAAAAGGATGTTTAAATACCGTCAAACAGTACCAATGATGAAGGGAGAATTCTATGGGACAGAGGGATTGACATACAGGTTGACGGAAAATAGGTTAATAGGAAAGCAAGAGGAACATAAGAGATTTTGCCCATATTTATCAGCCGCATGTGCGCTTTATAAAGATTAATGTTATGCCTAATGAAAGCTTGCTAAAATAGTACAGATTAAAGCCCTGCACCCAAATGAAAATAACTTACTCCATCTCACAAATGAAAGGATTTTTAAAGTCGCACGCTTGGTCGTTCATGTAGAACTTGGCAATAAACTGCAAGTCAATGCAATCTTCCTCCCCACCACTGCTGTTTGGTTCCCCAGGACCCCAAGCTGCATACTCAATTGGCTCGCTCCCTGGGGACCACACCCAATGTCCCTCCCTCACAATATCATTTCCAGCCGTCCAGTATCTAATGTCATTATTAGCTGCAACGGTAAATATCAGGTTAACTAATTACATATCTTCAGGTTTTATTGTAAAGTTGAAAAAGGACGAGAGAGAGAGAGAGAGAGAGAGAGAGAGAGAGAGAGAGAGAGAATATGACGACCTTTAGAAATCTATGCGAAGCCTCCCCCCCTACATGAAATTCAAAAAGGTTCATCCTAGAAAATGAAGCAAGTTGAATCAGACATGTCGCTATATTGCTTTGGGAAGAAAGAGAGGAAATTATTATTATGATTTGCAAATTCAAAACTTTTTAATATAACATACCATGAGGATACATCGAAATGAGAACACCGTGTACAAACTGAAACTCGTCTTCGTTGTCGATTCGAAGCAGGAATGAATTGAAGGCTTGACAATATTGCTGTTGGAATTACATGAATAGAAATAAATATTGTTGTGGATCATGATAGAACGTTTGCTTTCAAATGTGTCAATTAAAAAAGGGACATCTCATTTCTAAGCAAGGATATGTATTAGCTTGTTTGTAATTATTAGATGCTATTAGGAACCATCTATTTCATATGAAAATGCAAAATTACCCTTACTTCGTATGGTAATTTCTTAAAGTAAAAAATAAATTGTACTCACTCAGTAGTATTCACAGTAAGTACTTTTTAATTTATAGGTTATCAGATAGTCATTCTCAGGGTTTTAAGTAACTATTCCACGAGATGTCACCATTATCCTTGCGCTTAAAGTAATTGGTCTGGTATTTATAATTCTACTGATAAAAGTCAACAATATCAACATTTATTATTTTCATGATGTCAGTCTATTTAATCATTTATTTATTTCATACTATAGCCTCCTTGATAGAAGAGACTCCAAATTATTCCCTGCGAGGACTGGTTTATTTAAAAGTATTATTTTGCCACAAGAACCTTTATGGAGAGTAAAATTTATAAATCGCGTTACCTTTCAGCAAAATTGTTTACATCATTAGTTGCAGCTGATATTGATTAAATTCAAGAGTGACAAAATGGTTTAACAGGTAGAGACTGCCTTTTCCATTTCACACATCTTTTCTATCCACAGACACAGACACACACAGACACACACACACACACTATGTATATATATATATATATATATATATATATATATATATATATATATATATATATATATATATATGCGGCGGTATATATATGTTATATATATATATATATATATATATATATATATATATCTTAAGGCACTTTACCCCGATCGCCATGTCATTGAATAACCATAATGAACTGCTTTGCAACAAAATGCTAAACAATCCAAACCATACAAACCAAACCAGATCAAATATATCGAGGAATCGATAATATTTTTATATGTATCTGTATAAGCCCACGTTGATAAATAATAAACTGGTCGTTTTCCTTTAACGGGCACACCCAACGTCAGCTCATAAGATTAAAACAGGGGAATTATTGGAATTTTTTTTTACTTCTATATAAAACAAAAGTACAAAATCAAATTCAGCTGAGGTATATGTGTTGACATGAAAATAAGTTGCAGCCTAGAAATAACGAGGCACATCAATATAACATAACATTATTTCAAATTAACTTTTTATTTATTCAACACTGATTGCACAACAGGTGCTATTATCTTTTTGGTGCATACTTGGCGGCTTAGATGCTGGAGTAACATAGTCTTGGAGATGGATGAAGGTGTAGAACCAGAGAAAACCAACATATGAGATTGCTGCCACCTACCTTTAAACATTTATGGACCATGAATCGAACCCGAAAAGTCGTTGAAGTTCTGTGAGAGCTCGTTGTCCTTGCACTATTCAGGATCAAATATTCCCCATAAGAAGAATCAGTCTACTTTGGAATTTTATGACTTCATTTTGCACTAATTTCTGTCCAAATTCGTTTCTATACATGTTTTACTTGTGATATGATAGTAAAATGGAGGAGACAAAGTTTTGCATGGACGACTTTGACCAAAATTACAAACATGTATCATTTTTGCATAAATTAAGCTTATGTCCCCAATCAGATTAAAAGTTCGAGATTGTGGGAATGTTATCAGCAAACTTCCATCACCCTCCTCCGTACCTACTACATATTGAACAGATCAATGTAAAGCATCACTTTCTTTGACTTGTATAGTGCAGGCAGGAAGACAATTTCTCTAATAAATACAGTGGTCGTAAACGTTAATGAGACTACTTGGTAAACGCGACTAATAAATAAAGGTCACCCAATAATATAAACATACGAACAGTTGTGAAGGTGAAGTATGCGAAGTTTGCACTCATTTATTCAAAACTATGTAGGTAGAATTATAGTTTTATGCATTTGTATGGGAAAATATGAACGAGTTTTTCTCGGAATGATGCTGCATAAACTTTGGGAGTGAAGTATAATTCCGAGAAAAGAAAATTCGCATTTCCCATACAAATGCATTAACCTTTTTATTATATACTCATTTTCTTATTCTACCTAAGGCTTACTTATAAAAAAAATACACAATTAGAAAAAAGTAATTGAATTCAAACGTAAGTACACAACCGTAGATTCAACAGTATACAATAACACTATTATAGCGCACATAACACCGCCCAGCGACCGTTGAAACTTCGTCGCGCGCTCGACAGTAGTTTCAAAAAGAATTGTCGTTTTCGTCTAATTAAAATTGAAATTTAGAGTAATATTTTGGATGAATGCTCATTGCAACAACTTTTCCATTTGGTCTGGAATTTATGGATTTTGTTTTTATGTTGATCTAACTCAGTTATGCTTTTCTGATTATGATGGACTGGATTATGAGGTTAATTCAGGGCAGTAAGAAGAATGTGTTTTCAGCTGGAAATGTGCTAGAAAATCCAGTACAATTTCGGTGGGTGTCAGGTTTTGCAGGACATGTAATTCGGATTTGCAGAACTATTTCAGAAAGTACATTTTGTGGAATTTCAAGATGCATAAATGTAAGTATATTTATTACCAGTCTTATTAACAGCTAAACAAGACATATGTTTATGCTCTGTCACTTACATCTCGCTGTCCGACGAACCCAAACTATGACCTGTATCATACAGTGTGTTTTCTACCGCTAGACTAGCATTGTATCAAAATAGTTACAAGGGGAAAATTGCAAAGCAGCTGTTGTGTGAAAGTCCATTTATCCAATATAAATAATACTCTTTCGTCTTGGCTTATTGGCTCTGAGTCTCTTAGTTCCTACCAAACCCTTCAGTTGCATTTTTTTTCTCGTATCTAGTATTTTGACAGACTTGTAAAATAGTACGTCTCTGATAAACATGATATAGCCCTACTCCTCTATATGCTTTTCTATGCTACATTTTTATAAACCTTCGAGAGCACTGGTCATAGTCTGAGCCATTCTATTTGTGAAAAGATACGAATATTTCTCCTAAAAGAAGTGTTTCAATGATCCGAACGGTATTTTCAATTATTGTGTCTCTCACTTATGTTGTTGACATTTTGAATATCACGTTCATTAATTTGCTTCTTTGAAAGTTTCGTTTCTGACTCAGTGAACTCGTCTACATCGTTAACTTTATCAGCTATACTTTCAAATGGACGAAACAGCTTGTTAAGTTCATTCAGAAACAAATCTAATCAACCAAAACCTAAAGCTCTTACTACATGAGTGTACATGGTTTGTTTACAAAGTAGTTCCTATACACTATACTATATTTACGCACACATGTCGTACACGTGCATGAAATATCAAGGTGTTGAGTGTCCTAAAATACTGCACAATTCTGACAATTTAAAGTTAACGGAGACAAAAATTAGGCTTTAATAATGCATGATTCTGCAAAGTGTCGAACTGTCAAGGTGTTATTTACGTAGATACAGTAAATTATATTCTGTTAACATGATACCTTCTCCTGAACAAACTTTATCAAAGATATTCATCTTTATTATAACTCACAAAAATAGTGATTGACTCAGTGCGTTGAAGCAACAACTTGCATATGATAGGAGTCGGCAGGTAATGCAGAGGTGTGTGTGTGTGTGTGTGTGTGTGTGTGTGTGTGAGAGAGAGAGAGAGAGAGAGAGAGAGAGAGAGAGAGAGAGAGCGTGCGTCTTTTGCGTGTGTTTATTTACCATAGCTGCATGCCATGATTCAGGGTTGTCTAGGAATAGATAACATGATCCCTGGTGTTTCCTCCATCCTTCCTCACACAAAAACACAACTATTAGTAAAAAATTAAGAAATAAATTAAATGAAAAAGGCCCATTCCTTTATCGATTTATCTGTTTTATGTGTAGATACAAACTCGGAAATGTTTGACGTTCAGACTGCATCAAACATAGACGATTATTGTAGAAGACGGCGTTTGATTTCAGTCTATCATCAGTGGCTGAATACTATATAGTTTCTATGTAGATCACGCATCCTACGTGGGGCAAAATTCAAATATATCTTAACATATCCATAACAAATTCGACTGAGTGAACATTCTGTTGCTTGGACAGTAATCAGTTTGTCCGTGATTCATCTGTGCCGTTTGCCTAGCAAAAATACATTTTAGAACCGTTTGACAAATGGTGAAAGGAAAATAGCGTATTTATTTTGTTTCGGTGAGCAGATTTAGAGAAATGTATGAAAACACAAATAGTTTGAACATTACATAATAAATATTTTTACAAAGACATTTATTATCTTGCCTGTAATTGACAAGGTATAGATGTTACTTTCTTGACGAGGACGGTAACAGTGGCTTTGTCGTTAACTAAATTGTATATGTATAATACATCAGTTTTTGTCTTGAGTAACAAAAAATGTTTGCTTTCTTCTTCCACGACTCCCTGGTACCTATGTCATTATTTCACCTCAGTTTGGGTAACTTTATAGACAATCTGATTCAAACCAGATCTCCACAGTCCCATGTGGAGATCTAATGAACATCCATAAAAGATTCCGTTCTGTTGACATTGTAGTTCACCAATCAAATCAAAAGTTTCAAATTTTGTAAAGTGGCACACTTCATTTGGACCATGTCGTTACCATCGACAACTATCCCTCACAAGAATTTGCAAAACTTTATCTAATAGGTTAATAAAAATACGTGGACTGGGAATTCCAAGGTCACTCTAACATGAACGTTTATTGGTGTACATCAGATCTTCACATAGGACTGTGGAGATCTAATTTCAATCAGACTGACTAGATACTGTACTGCATTGCCGCATCCTTTGTAGTATGCATGTGCTAGAAAACTGAGACGAAGGTCGTTTAAATGAAATTATTTTTTGAGATGATTAAGTTTGTATTATCTGCAGATTTGACAATAGTTTTGCAAAATGTTGTATGCAATGTTGTATTGACAATCGTCTTTTAGTCTGTTGATCAAAGGATTAAGTGAAGTTCGTCTTAAACTTAAGTACTTCGCTGCAATCGGAACGTCCTTGGCCTTTCCCATCGCATGCTAGAAAAAAACACTTCGGCTGTAAGTAATAGCCACTTTGAACTGACCTCGGTCACTTCATGACATCATAATTATTAAATGACGTCAAAAACTAACAGAAACGTACATAATTGTTTCAAGTTATTGAAACCGAATGATTTGTTCAATTTGTGTTCACATAAAGTTAGAGAAAAATATATATATTTAAAGTATAGAGATTTCGCTGATTGTTGAAACATCGCATGGTATTATTTTCAAAGCCTGCCATTTTACACTAATCTGTTCTTTTCGCCTTTAGCCGGAATTTCGTCCGCCAAATATTTTCCAATTTGGTGAGTATCACTACGATTACCTCCGAGTCTCTTTCAGAGAATCGTCGTTATTGGACTCGCATCGGAACGAGACGAGGATGTTCTGAACGTACATCAGAGATGAATATAAACAGTGTTAGATGGAAATGAATATAAGAATTATGCAGTTTGAAACAGGGAAACTTCTTTCTGCAAAAGACCTTTTCTAACACAGCTGAGTGTAATGGAGCAAATTTTTCTGTCGATCTCTGTAGAACACATTTAGTTGGACACGTGTACGATTAATTAGATTTATGGAGATCTCCGCGCGTGTAAATTGCCATAATGCACGGATTGGTTCAGTCTCTGTCACGAGTTTAGCAATTTTTGATTAAGGCTACGTTTGTTTAAACTGAACAGGAGGGGTCAACTTCTGATCGGTATGGAAAACTGTCATTTCTGAAAGTTACCAGGAATCAGTTGGGTAATCAATGTTTGTCAGACGAACTACATTGTTTTTCAGCCTTGTTCAGGCGGGAACTATATTTCATCCAGATTGGCCATGCTGTGAAGGGGACGTGGTTTCACATGAAAACTCTCAGTTTATATGTGCAAATAGCAAATTTGAAAATCAGTCTACGCTTTTTTCTCTGAAGAAAAACGAATGTAAGAAGAAAATAGACTCCGAGTGGTTTAAGAAGTAAATTCACTTGTTAAATCATACAGGGGAAGCAATTGTCTGGAAAAATTGACAGACACGGTTCTGGAAGTGAGAGCTTGGGAAAACAAGGTATTTGCAACAATCTTATGTAATTCATTGATACTACTATGATGATTTGTTTGATTTATTTGCTTGTATTTGCATGGTTTTATTTGTTTAAGTTCGTAGATTCAATCTTCTTGATATGGTATACCTGTGCTGAGTTCGTTTATTTGAGTCCGTACAATGATATTTTTCTTTATATAAACATTGACGACTTGTTTGAACGTATAGTCTCGTTTATTATAAGAAATTATGTATCTAGAATTTCATGCTTTATTTTAGTTGAGATGCGAGAATCCGTGTAAATTCTCCGACCTATATATGAGTTCACGTATGATAACCACTTGATTGTTGTTATAAATACCGTAGTGCAAGGAATTTCATTCATTTGTGTAATTGATACTAGTCTGGAACTAATGTCTCGGTGGTGTGTTGAAATAGCCATTGGCGGACCATTAATTTTGTGAAACTAGGTTGTTTACGGTCTGTCATGGCCAGCTAGACTAGATAGCCGTAGGATCTGTTTGAATTAGGATAGAATTTATCTGATATAACGAGGGGGGGGGGGTATTGATCGATTCCCCCAGTATAATGTGACGGGAGATTTAGGTTGCTTATTTTTGTTATTTTGGAAGGTGAGATAGCTCTACGTATTACAAACTCAAAGTGGACACAAAGTTGGAAAGGGCGAAAGAGGCGAGACACCCTGAGAATTTGGAAAAGGAAGTCAAAAGTGAAGAAGACCCAGACTTACCGGCACAAAGAAAGTCAAAAGTGGTGAAGACCCAGACTTACCGGCACAAGGAAGTCAAAAGGGATAGTCGCTGTGGACCTTGGATTGAATCAAGACCATCAGGTTATGAAACTGTACAAGGCAATGTTTTCGATATATTTCACTTGATCTAATGATGATTTAAATTCTATCGCTTAACAGATCGGCTATTGGTATCATCATATTTGTATTTGAAATTAGTTGAATAAGTTAAATCAAAAAGAAAGAATTGTATCTTTCAATCGTAATGTATTATTACTTTTGTTTATGAACTTTATTGCTAGAAATTTTGATTAAATTTTGTCTTTATTTGTAACGGGGGCTCGTGTTATTCTGTTCTATATACCTGCTCAGCTCTTTATCCATTCCACCTGTAAATTTCACAATTTCTATTGATATTTACTCGTCCCGACAAATTACACCGTCGGCGATCACCTCTAGATAACGATAACCAAACCCATAACACCCACCCCAACAAAGCTGGGAGGGGAGTTATGACACTGAGGTAATTCGAAAACTAGAAACGTACAAAATTGGTAAATATTTGAAATATTTATTTAAATGTGACTGTAAAACCAATTATGTCTTGCCTTGCTCTCTTGATACATTTTATTAGAGTGCTGAGTAAAATGCATAAGTAAAAGAGCTGTCTCCTTTTGTAGATATTAATGGCTGATACAGTACAAAGTATAATCTAATATAGAACCTCAATTCTTACTGTACTGAAGTATTGATTCTTTGATAGAGTTGTTTCAGAATAAATTTAATTGAACTTGGAGACCCGTCTTCGATCATGCTTCACTTCCCCACAGTTACTGTTAAAAATGTAATATTAATCATTGTAACCACCAATACCCACCCCCTCCTTTGATAGCTCATCTCTCTCTTTTCATCTATTCATCAACAGGTGTTCCATACATAAATCCTGGCGTGACACAAATTGAATGGTAGTACGCTCCAATTAGTGAATGGTAGTACTTTCCAATCAATATGGCAAATTGACTATTAGCATTTACAATAAGCCAGCCTATGTGCCTATGTACAAGGGAGAAAGCAAATACTGCACACAAGCATATGTTATTAAGAACAACATTTAATCTACAGCAAATTATATGCAAATTCACACTGTTAATACTTCATTCTATAAACCAGTATTTCATTAATCCAGAACACAATTCCAACTAAATTCAAAGGAAACATGTTAAAAGTTATATGTTTATTTAAATTTATCTTGCTTCAAATTCTAGTTTTTACGCAGACCGGAAATATAAAATGTCTTCACAGAATGGTCTTGTAATAGTTGTCTACACAGGACAGATGTATGCTCTCCCACAGGGAACAATGCTGGTCTACACAGGACTAAATCATGCAAGCCTACACAGGTTATATATTTTTACCCACACAGGGAACAAATATATGTCCACACAGGACTAGATTATGTTTGCCCACACAGGATAGACATCTGTTTCAATGCAAGGATCAATTGCATGTCCACACACGACTGAATTACGTCTCTTACTTTCCTTGTCCAGTTCAACTTGATGTGGTACAACAGCGAGACTGGCAAGGTTACGCAGGCAACTTCCTAATACCCTGATAACCATGCTAGCTGGCCATCGTTAACTCATTGTTCGTCCCTACAATATTCAAAAGTTTGTAAATCTAGTCAATACTGATTATACCTCTTGAAATCCTGCATTCATTGTTGCACAATTCAGCTCTTTATATTCAAAGTTCTTGCGCACAAGAAAATCTTGCATAACAACGTACTACGTATTGTGCAAATCAAGCAGCTTAAACTTGCAAAACTTGTAGAATATTATCTATACTGCGTAAATTAAGTAAAGTATAGAAACAGTTTAGTTATACAAATGTGCATTTATCTACCAGAGAGACTGTTCGATGAAAATTTAGGTAAATAAACTTTGAATGAGCGAAAACCAACAAGTGCTGTAAACTTAAATAAACAAAGAACTTACATGATTATGAGTTAAATGCCACGTAGTCGTAAATGTTCTATCAAAGCCCAAAATTATAGACCATTCTCAATGAATTCCAGTGGTGTCCCTAACGAATTCCGTTACTGAATGGGTTGATGTGCCAGTAGTCTGGAACAAAGCTGATGTGCTAACAGTCTTGATGTATGACGATGACATAATCCAAAATATCTTTGAATGAAATCACGACAATTTCCAAAACCTATTTAATCCTTGAGTCAAAAACACTTTGTAATTCCATTGAATAGTTTAAATAAATAAATGTAATTCTCTCAAATAAACACAACATGATTAAGATATGGAAAAAATATATTTGCTTCTCCCTAATTTAAAAACCTAGGCCACAATATGAGGATCAGGATGAGGGTCAAAGTTTATTTCTAGAACAGTATATGTTGTCCACAATATTAGGTCCATTACTAAAACTTTAGTAAAGAACATGGCAAACAGCAGGTACACCAGAAGTTCCCGAGGGAAATATGAATGTCCTGAATTCAAACTCAACTGAATATATGATAATTCCAAAATCGATATTTAATCCTTGAGTCAAAAGCACTTTGTAATTCAAATAAATATTGTAAATAAATAAATGTAATTCTCTCAAATGAACACAACACGATTCTACTAAGACTAATGTGAAGATATGGAATGGAGAATTTCTATTTACTTCTCCCTAATTTAGAAACCTTAACCACAATATAAGGACCAGGGTGAGGGTCAATGTTCATTTCTAGAACAGTTGATGCTGTCCACAATATCAGGTCCACTACTAAAACGTTAGTAAAGAACATGGCAAACAGCAGGTACAACTGGAGTTCCCGATGGAAATATGAATATCCTGAATTCAAACTCAAGTAAACATGTTCACCTCCACGTAATAGTTATCTTAATATATAATATACAAAAACAGACAAGTGTTAGCTATGTAATATATAATTGACAAAATAACAAAACAAAAGGATGTGCATACTCAGGTAGGCCTCTATCCCAAATTATCAGTAACTTAGGTTACGCACATAATATAAATTGTTTATTAAAAGGAAACGAGGTTTGCTCCAGAGACATCGTCGCATGACACAAGTGAAAATCCTCTACGCTCGTTTGTCATGGATTTTCGTCCGTATCTTGCTACAATGGTCCAGAGAGAGAGAGAGAGAGAGAGAGAGAGAGAGAGAGAGAGAGAGGGGAGGGGTGGACTTTAAACATTTTCGCATTTAATTAATACTAATCGGTTTTGAGAACATTATAATAGGTTTAAGAATTAACAACAACAAAGCATTAAATTACAGTATATATGCCTCCTAATTAAATATTTACCGAATAGTGTCGACAGGCTATTGCAACTTTTATCGTTGTTTATATAAACAATGTAGATGAAATCTTAAGGAAAGTGTATGCATGCCATCATATTCTTGTAGGCTACTTGGTGCAAGTTCAGTTTCAAAGCTTTCATCCAGCCCAAATTGTTTTTCTCTCTCAATTCAGGTTTTCTTCGTATAATGTCCGTTATGCATGAGAAGGGAAGGGGAACGGAAAGCATCGCTATTTTCATACGTCACTAATGATTAATGAGTGGAAATTCATTATTGATCTATAGGCCTCGACTTGACAGCACACAGTTGCAAGAATGTTTATATAGGCGGATCACAGTTGGACATACTAGTAGTATTGGTATATTCAGCCTGACAAATATCCCCATAATGCGGCGAGCTATCGGACAATATCCATGCTTTCAGTCTGTTTTAAGGTACTCGAGCGCATGGTTCTCTAAAGAATCGGTCCGGATTTAGAGAACATCATAACTGCTGAGTAGGCAGGCTTCAGGCACGGCAGCAGCACTTATGGTCAAGTTCTTGCAATGACTACGTTTCTTGAAAATGGGTTTCAAAGGAACCTTAAAACCGGAGTTGTTTTCCTTGATATAACAGCGGTTTATGGTAGGGCTGTTGTTGAACATTTCCAGAGTATTGCCGCGCTGGATAGTTGAAATTGCTGAACAGGCGATTCAAGGTGGACATCCGAGAGTACTGCAACTTGTGGAAGACGTCAGACTAATGGACTCCCATAGCGGTCTGTACTTTCGCCAAGTCTGTTCAATGTTTATATCAATAATTTGCCTCAAACACAGTCGTGCAAGTTCATGTACGTAGATGACATTTCTCTTGGGACCCAAAGTCGCTCGTGTACTGAGCTTAAGGAGCTACTGAACAAGGACCTGGAGGATATTTTGGACTTCTTCAAGAAATGGCGCCTACAGTCAAGCACAACAAAGAAATTCCAGCTTCTTCCACCTTAGCAATGCAAATGCGAACCGCAAACTTTGCTTCCTCCTCAATGGGAAACATATAAAACACGACCCGATACCAATATACCTTGGTGTGACTTTGGACAGATCACTGACTTTCCACACCCATCTGAAGAAAACTGCAGCAAAACTGAGCACTCTAACAACTGAGCACTCCGCAAACTGGCTGGCGCAACCTGGGCTCTAGTGTTCAAACACTCAAGACATCAGCAATGGCCCTCTGTTATTCGACAGCGGCGTAGTGCGCTCCTGTCTGGGCTCGATCGTCCCATACCATACTAATTGATGTCCAGCTCCACAAAACGAATGGGCATAATCTCGGGAACATTACATCCTGCTCATTTACCATGGCTGCCGGTACTCAGCAATATTCCTCCTGCACATCTCCGTCGCCAGGAAGCAACCACAAAACTGCTGGTTAAGGTTTATGCCAGTGACAAACTTCCACTGTACATGGACAACAATTCACATCCAGAACTCCACTTGGCTTCGAGAAATCCAGTATGGTAAAATCTGTTATCGGAGGACATGACAGTTATTCGCCATGGAATGACGTGTGGTCTTCAACAGATGTTGTAAACCACTCCCTCGTAGTTGAACCATCTGTCTGCCCTCCTGGCTTCAACCTTCCATGAGATCTGTGGACCACGATGAACCGTTTCCGAACAGAAGAGTTTTTTTTTTGTTGTGCAGTCAACCTTGTCCGATGGGGCCAGGCCAATGCAGATGTAGAGCTCTACAGACCATTGTAAACCACTTTCCATTGACAAAGTTCCCCGCTGGACTGCAGGCTCTGCACCTTGCTGATGTTGACGCTGTTAAATGGCTGGGCATGCACCGCACACGATAAATAATAATGAGAACGAATTCAGTTTTCAAATGCACAAAAACACAAAACACAAAAACAAGAAACGTAGAACGGAATGGAATATAATCTGATACTTGTAACATTTTACATGTTCGGTCGGTCAATTTCCATACATACAGTGCTTTGAAAATTGAATTGCAACCATATGTGGTCTGTAAATCTATTGTTAGCGTATATATAATTCATCAAGGAGATCACGGAATCAACGTTCCCGAAATTAAAGACACACAAATGATAACTCACTTACAGTCATACAGATATATGGCTATAACATAATCGAAAAAGTAATCGAAAAATGTCAGTAATATTTGCCAGGTGTAGTACGGCCGCTTTATAAGGAATGTGAGAATTTATTATCAGTATTCAGTTCATTTAAGATAGTGAATAAGCCGACTGTAATGACTCACAAATTCAAGGCCTGTCATTTGCTGTAATTATACCCAAGGGGTTTTACAGCGAGAAAAACTTAAAAAGCAATGGTTGGCAAATCATATACTGTAAAAGTGGAACATTTTGCTGATGGGAGACAGACAGACAGACAGAAAATGGTATAAGGTAAGAATAAGTTAGTGAAAAGTATTGAACTATTTCTATGAGGATTTAATAGCTGTTGATGTAACTTTTGGGAGGTGGATAGGTAGTACTTACATGAATAGTACTTACATAAGTAGTACTTACATGAATAGTAATTATCTATCATTACTTCGTATTGAAATTTATTTTATGCAACTGTCTTATCTCAGCGCCGAACCCCTATAGTTATGTGGACATATTTTATTTTGTCGTTGTTTGTTTGTGCTTTAACGGTACTCTTTAGATATTATTACATACCTATTTAATTGCACGTGCCTGATCTGACGATCGATACAGCTATTCAATCCATATTTCCGTGGTACACACATGGATTCGAAATACTTAGTTGTCTTCGCCACTGTCCGTGCGTGGATACTTTTAGACGCAGTGAATCGAACTTTTATAAATCCCAATACGTTTTGAATTGCATTCATACAGAAAAACTAAACAAATGTTTAGAAAGCGTAAAAGAGGGGGTATATAATACATATAAACCCATTCGTGTTTTGTTTTGAGTCCACAGAAATGACCTATTAATACTTCTCAGCTCGACTGCATGTACCTATACATTCAGATCTGCCTTGTTGTATTCACACTTTGCTAGTAAACACTACGTGGCGCTTGATCAAGATATTAGGAAAAATGATAGCGAAAGGGCGCGAGGAAGGGTAATGATAGGAAAGGTCAGGGGCGCCCGCAGAATTATTTTTGGGGGTGGGGGTGGGTTAACATGTAGTGGTCAGCTATTATGTTTTACGGATGTAGGCCACAACATGTCTAGAGGTGAAACCTGGGGGTGGGGGGATGCTCCCACCCCTTGACTCTATGTGCGGGCGTCAATGGGAAAGGTAGGAATAAGTGAAAGAGTGTCAATCTATGTATTCGTCTATTCATGCTAAGACTAACCCGGCTACCATGGCAGCGAAAAGATAAATGTACCTCAACCGCGACATCGCTGAGAATCGTCTTACTCAAAGCTGACGAGTATATTAGAAACTGATGATGAAAATCACGTACTTGTAAGATACCAAATCAAGAGGTCCTGTAGCTGTTGCTTGTAATTTGTTCCATGTCTGTATGGTGCTCGGAAAGACATGAAAGAGTTTGTCGCTGTTTATATCTAAGTTTCTTGGTGTGATTTGCTCTGGTTCGGCTGGATGCTCGTGTCAGATTTTTGTCATACTCGTTCTTTCCGCCTAATCAGAACAAAACAATTTTGGAGTTGTGTGAATTCACTGGCAAAGGCTGTCGAAGAAATAGGGGCTAAATGCCATTTTCAAGGACACACAGAGACAGCCGACCCTGTCTGCCTGGTGGATAGCAAATCTGAGACCCTTAAATTCGAGTCAGACGATCTAGCGAAGGAGCTACCACGGCTCCTTTTCAGGTGGACCAGCTAGAATCGCTGATCTTACACGGTGGAGAATCTGGGTAGCTGACTCTTAGCTCAGTTTGTACTGTAAAAACTGGCTTCATTCCATTATTATTATTATTATTATTCGCGAGGGACGAAAACATTGCAACAGTTTAGTTTTCTGAATTTGAAATTGATGCAAAGTAAATATTTTTTAAGGAGGATGAAAAGGGGTACATATTGCACTGCATGTAAGAATCCAATCAGAAAATGGCTTTGATTTCTCTCACAGTATTTCCTGGCTGAAATTGCGACAATTTATGGAGCGGTTCTTTCCACTGTTTCACAGGGGAGTTGGAGATAGATTTGTAACGGTGCAAGTAAGCGAAGCTGTCCAGTGTTAGATGGATAAATATAAAAGAAACGGACCTTGGCAAATAAGTCGTTTAGATCTTTGATATTTGTTCTCAAAATGTTACAATTTTCTTCACAATAGCAGTAAATACCTGAACCTATCTATCTACAATACAGAGTGTTCTTTTTATTTTTTAAAATTAATATATTTCTTTTATTTTAGAAGGTGGTATAATCTTTATTAAATTCAATTTTCTATAACTATTATCTAATTTTTATATATGGACAAAAATGTAAGATTACAAGGACTGGTGTTCCTCCCAGTGGCTACATACGTAACTTGTTCATGTTACTATAAAGCAAACTCCATGAATAATTCCATAACTTTCTTTACCATTCCTAAAAAATATGTTACTATTAAATTACTATTATCTTCGGATTTTATGTCTGGTTATGATTTTTCTCCCTTTCTGTTTTATACGGTTATCTAATTCCAATATAACTGTTTAATTTCTATCCTCCCCCTGCAGCATCAGCAAAGGAGATAAGTTCCGATGTGACCTCCTGCTTGTCGTAAGAGGAGATTAATGGCGGTTGGAGCCGCAATTACTCAACAGTTAGCGTGCAGCGCACGTGATCGAACGGTTATGACGTCGAAACCTGCCACTGTATCACTCCGGGGCGATTAGAGAGGTGCGTTCTTGGGCATGGCACTTTTACTCCAAGTGGTTAATTTCTAAATAACCTACTTGTGTTGTTGTGCCGTAAAACATCAAACCTAACAAAAACAAATAGTTTTTCACACAGGGATAAAGTCAGTAAATGAAAGTAAGTTGTTCACAAATTACCTCCAGCCGGTTGTATGGCAGGGTTTACCCACGCTGACTCATTGCTAATCTTGAGTCACTACGCACGGAATGAGACTGAATTTTGGCGTTGGATACAATTCTGTGATCGGTGGAGCCTGTGAGGTTTCTCATTTGTAAGTCAGGAACCAGTTATCACTTGAACATTCTTATCTGCATAACAAAGGGTTTTGTGACTCATAAAACAATTATAATTTAGGACATTGATCATTCAGTGCTAGCCCATATTTCACTTAGATGAATCTGAAATAAGTTTGAGCCGGGGAACAGGAAAAGGATATACTTCAGAAATGACATAAATGATAACTAATGTGTGCAAATGCGTTCTGGGGAAGAATTTTCATTTCCGCTTAGATCGTTGGAAAGCCAGCCAAATATAAGGGAAGAGACCGGCTCCTTTGGCGACATTAATATAATACGTTAATATTTATAGAGACAAGAAATATGTGGACCTTGGAAGTAACACATAAGTTATTAATAGTTTCTAATAATCATACGTTTGGAAATATTTATTACCCATATTGTCTGTGTTATATAAAGTCTACATTGCTTTCTTTTCCAGGATTGTAGTATACATCAAAGTATACATTCATGCATGTAGTTGATGTATCTCCACTGAAACAACTTAGTAAGACACGTGAACATAATGATGGATAAAGTTAATGATAAGATTTTTGCTATGATACCGTGAATGTTGCTTTATCCTGACCAACTTTAATATTTCCTTGCTTAATTTTTATTTAAAAACTGATATTCAGCTATTGTTAAAACAAATAGTTGATATCATTCTTGCAATGAGTAGCAAAACTGAATCAAGATTATCTGGTTACTCTTGATACATAACATATAGTTCAAGTGTGTGTGTGTGTGTGTGTGTGTGTGTGTGTAATAGGATTAAATGATTATGACTGGGTATTTATCTATGTCTAAATTTTACCTAATCATATACAAAGTAAATAAAGTCCATAGGACTTTATATTAACTTTGTGAGTGATTAGGTAACAATTTACACATCGATAAATAACCAACCATGATCATTTAATCCTTATAATTGCAATTTTCTTTCTTTCTGTCATCATATCAGCAGATTTCATTAACAAAGCGTACACTTCTAGGTAGCTTGAATACATAGCCAAGAGTGGTAATTTTTTATGTAGTGATATAGGGTAGAGTTTTATGTAGTGATATAAGGTAGAGTGTCAGAGCTTGTCATGCTACTTATCTAAGGAGCCAGTAGTGATCAATCTTGTTAATGTAACAAAATGGTGTATGCTGTATAAACGAAGCTATTCCTGTTTTTAACATTACGCTTGCGTACTGCACGTGTTCGTATAGCATTCGTTGTTGTTGCTTTCTGCTCATTTCGATCTTTCAAAAGTAAACTCGTGTCCATTTTAGGGAGATCTCTCGCTTGTCATTTGACCCTGACCTTTAATAGCAGCTGCTGGATCATTTTATCGAACGAAATGCAAAAGCTTCTGACGACTTGCTTGTAAAGCCTGCCATGTGCTTTCTTTTGCAAAAGGGATAAGTCTTGGAATGCAGAATGACTGTGCTATTACATTGTTTTAACTTATAATGGGCGATTTTCATCAGTGTGCTGCACATTTTGGTCGGAAATCACAATGTGCGTGGGGCTTGTTGTTGTTATTATGGTATAAGACATTGTTATAGATAAAGCTTCACATACAATTACCTGGAATGTTGGGACCAAAAGCAGTTCGCAGAATTTACCGATTGTATAAAAATAAATTTATGATCAGTATCACCGGTGTTACATGTGCTACGTTTACTTTTATCTTCGTCAGGATGGAAAGGTCTAAGATTTTGTTTTTTGTTTTACACTTCATGAATAGTTCCATATAACAATGTACGTAGTATCAGTCTGTACCTGATCGATCTAAAGTCCACGGAGCAAACTTCAGCAAACGATAGGCATATATAAAAAGGGTATGCTATGGTAATACAAAGTTCAACATTTAGTATAACACTAGTATTAGGTGAGACACGTTAAACTGGGTAAACAGTTACCATGATCAGGTTTTGTTTTGGCAGCAATTATTTGGCAATTGAAAAAAAATGGATTTTGTTTTCAGGATATCAGTACCAGTCATATGAAAGTGGTGACGATGTTGCTAAAATCTTGTGTCAGCATTTAGATACAGGGCTGTATCATACATCGGTTGTTGTTATTCTTTAGGGCTTAAGGCCATTTTCAGCACATGATAGGCTATACAGGGCAGCTAGCATAACTGGCGGTGGATGTACCCAGCAAAAAATAAAAAATCATCCGGGAAGAACCACCAACCCACGGGAAGCTAATTGCAAGCTTTCTCTCGTACCCACATAGGCCGTGCCCGAGAGTAGTTGAACGTGGCTCTTGGGGAACATATCATAACTATATAGGTGCCAATAGATTATCATGAGTAGGGATGGATCACTTGTGGGAGAGATGAAATTTGCATAGCCATAGGTTTAAAAATGGAATGGTGTTATAGTGCAAAAGTGTTTGTAGAGACAAAAGTGTTCATGGGGGCAAACAGTGTAATTGTTACAGGTGGCTGACCTCAGTAGGAGATACATAGGAATGTTGTTAGATTTGACCTCAGTATTTGCCACTATAGATACGAATGGGAAATCCTATGTTAAATTTGATTCATAGGTTTAACATAATAATGGTATTAATATAGGGACAAAAGTATTTATGGAGACAAAAGTGGTAATAGGGAAAAAAGTATTTAAGGGTGTCATAACTCCCCTCCCAGCTTTGTTGGGGTGGGTGTTATGGGTTTTGGTTATCGTTATCTAGAGGTGATCGCCGACGGTGTAATTTGCCCGGGACGAGTAAATATCAATAGAAATTGTGAAATTTACAGGTGGAATAGATAAAGAGCTGAGCAGATATATAGAACAGAATAACACGAGCCCCCGTTACAAATAAAGACAAAATTTAATCAAAATTTCTATCAATAAAGTTCATAAACAAAAGTAGTAATACATTACGATTGAAAGATACACTTCGTTCTTTTGGAATTAACTTCTTCAACGAATTTTCAAATACAAAGAAATGATGATACCAATAGCCGATCTGTTAAGCGATAGAATTTAAATCATCATTAGATCAAGTGAAATATATCGAAAACATTGCCTTGTACAGTTTCATAACCTGATGGTCTTGATTCAGTCCAAATTCCACAGCGATTATCCCTTTTGACTTCCTTGTGCCGGTAAGTCTGGGTCTTTTCCACTTTTGACTTCCTTGTGCCGGTAAGTCTGGGTCTTCTTCACTTTTGACTTCCTTTTCCAAATTCTCAGGGTGTCTCGTCTCTTTCGCCCTTTCCAACTTTGTGTCCACTTTGAGTTTGTAATACGTAGAGCGTAGAGTTATCCCACCTTGTTTTCCCAAGCTCTCACTTCCTGAACCGTGTCTGTCAATTTTTCCAGACAATTGCTTCCCCTGGATGATTTAACGAGTGAATTTACTTCTTAAACCACTCGGAGTCTATTTTCTTCTTACATTCGTTTCTCTTCAGAGAAAAAAGCGTAGACTGATTTTCAAATTTGCTATTTGCACATATAAACTGAGAGTTTCATGTGAAACTACGCCCCCTTCTCAGCGTGACCAATCTGGATGAAATATAGTTCCCGCCTGAACATTGGCTCAAAAACAATGCAGTTCGTCTGACAAACATTGATTACCCAACTGATTCCTGGTAACTTTCAGAAATGACAGTTTTCGGTACCGATCAGAATTTGACCCCTTCTGTTCATCTTAAACAAACGCTACGTTTGTTAATCAAAAATCGCTAAACTCGTGACAAAGACTGTACCAATTCGTGCATTATGGCAATTTAAACGCGCACAGATCTCCATAAATCTAATTAATCGTACACGTGTCCAACTAAATGTGTTCTACAGAGATCGACAGAAAAATTTGCTCCATTACAAAGGGGACAAAAGTGTTTATAGGGACAAGGGAAAATGTAATGTTAAAAGTCTGATAGTTATCAGCTGTCTCCATGTTGAAACATTTATGGTTAGGTAGGGAAAATGTAATCTTCACAGTTTTAGATAGACACACTTTTTTGAGTACTATTCAGCACCCACTATTTTGTTACTATCCGAAACTTATAGGGCTCTAAGGGAATCTAACATGGAAAACAAAAAGCAAAATTTTACGGCTTTAAAGGGTCTTCAGGTTATGGCGGGTTTAAGAGAATTTAGCATGGGAATATTTATCTACTGTCACATTACATAGTTATCAACTATCCAACACCCCATACACACTATCCAAGACGCATTGTGTGGTGTCCATTTATCCAACACATCCTCTATCCCCCAGCACCCCATACACACTATCCATGACGCTTTATGGAGTGTCTAAAATCCCCACACCCTCTATTAGAAGAAACGGATATGCTGTGGCCTGATAGTTGTTCTTATTAAATTCATAAATGTATTCTGAATTGTGATTGGCGGAACAGGTAACAAGCCCACAATGGCAACTTGCTGCAATTGTTTCCTCACGGTGATTTCACCTCCAAAAGTAACATATTTTATGATCTCGATGGAATAATGTTTTTTAATATCACAATGTAAAA
Source organism: Megalonaias nervosa (assembly GCA_016617855.1). NCBI lineage: Eukaryota > Metazoa > Mollusca > Bivalvia > Unionida > Unionidae > Megalonaias > Megalonaias nervosa. The sequence continues at coordinate 697 of JAECUM010040270.1, read as the reverse complement.
GTGCATAAACATGCGCGTTATTGTTTCCCTTGAAACATTGTTTTATTGACCTATGGAATACACACATTGGCTACCTCCAAGCTGAAGCCAATATCATATTTCACCAATTCTCTAAAAGACCATAATGGTACCATTCATACATATATAGATAAATATATATCTAATATACATGTGTACCATGCATATTATTTCTGTTTCTTGACTATCAGTACTTCCATGCATACGTGCACGAACACAAACATACAGAAATAACATGGACAAATATACGTAATGATATTCATAAACTCTGACTATTCAATGAGGTGAAATACAAATATTTATTTAAAAAGGTTAAACTTACCCTGTATAACCGAAAGCCAGAGAAGGGTAGTAAAAACAATATTATGTTCTGCCATATCAATAACGCTATCAACTGTCCTGTATGATCTATTTTTAGTATTTAATCTGGGCTTAAGACCTGTGATCGTGACTGCGATAAGGCACTTCTTGCTTTAGGACGTTCGTATACATGTATGTATACATGTATGTATATATGCATGTATACATGCATGTATATATGTATGTATGTATGTATGTATGTATGTATGTATGTATGTATGCATGTATGTATGTACGTACGTACTACGCATGCATGCGCGTGTGTGTATGCATGCATGCATTTATGTATGTATGTATGTATATACGTACGTATATATAT
>JAECUM010040269.1:0-25176 GCA_016617855.1 Megalonaias nervosa | reverse complement strand
TCCCCTGCACAAAGTCCTGCCCCCCCCCCGCAACAAATCCTGCGGGCGCCCATGTCATCAACAGTAAAACAACAGAAACAATCCGCGCGTGAGCGTGATATACAAATATTTAAAGCGGTTGCTTACATGATTTTTCATTTGATTTAAACATTAAATCATCGACTTTAATAAAATTTGAATTCAAGGGCGTCTCTCCTCGGTAGCTATGCCTGTCAGGGTTCATATCAATACCTGTCAGGGTTCATATCAATGCCTGTCAGGGTTAATATCCATGCCTGTCGGGATTCAGCTGTCTAGCTATAATCACCTGATTTTCCGATTTGTAAAATCCTGTTTACATGTTTCCTTACAATTACAGACATTTTGATTATTAATTCTACACTTGACGATTTTTTTCATGACTCCCTCATTATCATACAGTGTGGAGAGCAATATAAACCACCTGATCGCATGCTTGCTGGCTGATGATGGGTTATTTGACCTAAAGTTATTGTGATTCAGGGGGCATGCAGCTTAATAACAGTTTCAACTACCGGATAATGTTCAGATTTTTGAACTTCAAAATACAATTGCTTGGCAATAGCCGTAGTGTCTAGACTCGGCTATAAAACCGGGTGATTTTGGTTTTGGAAGGGATTTTTACATGGAAGAGGAGGAGGAGGAAAATGGATTGCCCAGTCCTGATCCTCTAAAGTAGTCTGACATTTTTAGCGACTCTCAAGCGTCACAGAAAAATCTGTGCGTAGCGACAACCCCAGTGGCGGATTTACTTCGAGGATGGGGACAGAGCCGTCGGCATTGATTATTTATCCCCAGTTCCACGTTCCAGCCACCCCACTCCACCCCAACTCCGTTTTCCAGTCAAGGAAATTTTCATGTGTTTGAAAATAGATTTGCGCATCGTACACTTAACAAGACGATACACTACTAGACACCTATTTTTTTTTTCTTCAAAAAAGCACTTTATTTATTTACTATTTTTAAACAGTAGGTAATTTTTACATGTTATAGTTTTACTCCAGAAATAGTGCAGAGCCCCAAAAGATTTCTGCTCAACCCAATTTTTATAAAATTATAAATTTGTAAAAAAAAAATGTATTTATATTATTTAAAGGATTTAAGTCGTATCGCACACCAAATCAATTTACCTGGCTAAAACCAAAGTCAGTCAAAAATTAAAGTTACTATGAGCTGCAAAAGTCACAAAAAATTGCGTTATTCGCATCAAAAGATGTAAGGTCCCGTGCCCTTCTTGGTCATTACACTATGTATTTTGTCCATATGACTTCTAGGTCATTACACCATGTATTTTGTCCATATGACTTCTTGGTCATTACACTATGTATTTTCTCCATATGATTTCTTGGTCATTACACCATGTATTTTGTCCATATGACTTCTTGGTCATTACACCATGTATTTTGTCCATATGACTTCTTGGTCATTACACCATGTATTTTGTCCATATGACTTCTTGGTCATTACACCATGTATTTTCTCCATATGACTTCTTGGTCATTGCACTATGTATTTTGTCCATATGACTTCTTGGTCATTACACTATGTATTTTCTCCATATGACTTCTTGGTCATTATACTGTGTATTTTCTCCATATGACTTCTTGGTCATTACACTATGTATTTTCTCCATATGACTTCTTGGTCATTATACTATGTATTTTATCCATATGACTTCTTGGTCATTGCACTATGTATTTTGTCCATATGACTTCTTGGTCATTGCACTATGTATTTTATCCATATGACTTCTTGGTCATTACACCATGTATTTTGTCCAAATGACTCTTGGTCATTACACCATGTATTTTGTCCATATGACTTCTTGGTCATTACACCATGTATTTTGTCCATATGACTTCTTGGTCATTACACCATGTATTTTGTCCATATGATTTCTTGGTCATTACACCATGTATTTTGTCCATATGACTTCTTGGTCATTACACCATGTATTTTGTCCATATGACTTCAAATCAACACAACATAAATCACATTCTTATTAACATTAACTTCAAGGAGTACCTAGATTACAGTATTATAATTACAAATAGGCAATAAAGATGTAAAAACTGCCACGTAAGCATGCGAAGTCCTTATGGCCAAAATGCATTGTATAATGACAAAAAAGGGCACATGAATCTAATTTATAGACCAATCCGCTCTGTTACTTTTTAATCTCATATCTTCAAATATCTGAACCATTCAGTACATTCAAGCCAATGGTTCACAACCTTTATTAGCCGTGACCCTAAAACAAATTATTTTCCTGATCATCATGATTCTGTTTCCACAGTTTGATAAGTTTTGCCACAGTTAAAAAAATTCCTGGCGACCCTCCAGAAAGTCCTAGCGAATATTCGAGTAATGGACCAGCCAGGATGGTTACTTGACCAATTAGACTCCTAAGATTAATGGACGAGCCCGGCTGATTACTTGATCTATTAGACTCTGAAGATTACTGGACCAGCCGTTAATGTTGAATTTATCAACCACGTATGGTGATACCATTTCTGAAATGTTGGAGCGTTCTGCCATTGGTAATCGAAGAATTCAGAGTAAATGCTGCATTCCGAATACATTGAAATTTTGTCTCTGACACAGTTCTACCAGAGTCCAAATAAAGATGTTATTGTCGAAATACATATGCCGAAATGTGTTACGACGGAATTTAATGAATAAAGTTGCACGACTGTTAGAAAAGATGTTCAACAAATTCCAACAGAGCAATGAATCTGGATATTGTAATGACTTTTCTCACCCTAGATATTAAGTGAAATGTAAACATGTGTTATGTATATTTAATTTAATTGTTTCTCCGTTAGTTTTAAAATATTTTATTTCATTACATGTTATTGTATTGTAACATTGTTTGCTGGACTTGACCTTGTCCAAAATTGAGTTCATTTTTGCTTGACCTGATTGACTTTTTTAATATTTTTGTTTCATTTATGCAAGCAACTAATAATAGCTTCATTATTCTCTATGTGTATGAGCTTATTATCAGATTATTACTCAGGTAAACAAGAAGGCGTTAATATGTTCATCAGGGTCAGAGTTTTGGAGATTCGTAAGTGAATTTTGTAGGCTATTGTGTTGTAAATAAACAAGGCTCATTAGATCATTCTAGAAGGTTATTCTCCATTAAGTAATGGTTGTTTTCAGAAAATGCTAATTGTGACCTGAGGTCAAGCAGAGAACTATATTATCTTTGTCATGTTTGCTAAGCCCTAGCTATAAAGTCAAGTATAAGCTATAATTTACCTGTCTTGGGGATATTACCGCGGCCATGTGTTTGATGTCTAAAAGATTGCCGTGGGCTAGTGTTAATCTCTTAAGCAAGGTTAAATGACTGGCCGGAGACCGGAATCTTGGATCGGCACAGGTGATAGATCGCATCATTTGACAAAGGCTTGTAGTTATCACACCTAGGTGTTAAAGATTAGTCCAAAGATCAAAGGGAAGTCCACGTGGTGAACTGGGCGTGTTCTTAATCGTACCCACGTTGACAGACAGCGAGAGGGACATTGTCCGCGAAGTTTTATTGGGTCGGTCCACAGCGATATCCAATCAAAAATTTAGATAGAAGGCGTGATTACAATTCGACGCAAATTATACTTTCAGAACTTGTAAATGAAAAGTTAGTTTCGCCTAGACAGATTTCTGAGCAATAGGGTTACTCCGAGAACAGCCACTCATAATTTGGCGGGTAAAACTTAGAGGTAGATTCTAAGGAAAGACAAAGCTTCGAAAAGGAAGCTTTTTAGGGGACAGAGAACTTCCGGTTCAATTCAGTTCCGAGTCTGCAAGAGGTGGGGCGGAAGTGACACTAGCCGAACAGTCGAAGTCGACAGAAGTCTAGTCGGTGGAGAGAAGGTGCAGAGAAGGTGGGGGAATAGGAAAAGGAGTCTGGAGGAGAAAGTGGAGGAGGAGAAGAAGGAGTATAGAGAAGTCGAGGAGGAGGAGAAGGAATTTGGAGAAAGTCGGAGAGGAAGAGGAGAAGAAATTGGGACAAATAGGAGAGAAAAGAATACCACAGATGAATAGAATACAAGGACAGGTGGAAATCGATCTCATACTGCTAATCAAGTGATGCAATAGGCTATTAAAGGGTCGAGCGGAAGGAGTGTAATTGGAAATTTGAAGCATTCGATTATTGAATTGTTATTATATTGTTATTCATTGAATTTCAACCTTATTGTATATTTAACCATTCAATCGTCGGCATTACTGACTAGGGACTAGGAGCTTTACATCTATCTTTCACTAATTTAACTTTCAACCAAAATCTAGCCTGGGTGGGACTTCTATAATAGTTTAAATAAATTAGTGGGAGCACCCTACCCCAACCATAACAATCCCCCACAATCTTGTGACTGTAAGGATTTTACCAGGCGTGCTTTAACATCTAGCACTTTAAGTTGTATCATGTTGTGACCAGTTTTTGCTGAATTTTATTTTCTTCAAATGATTGAATTCAAGTGATTATTTTCTCTGGAAATATAAAAGTGCTCTGACAAAATTCTTGGATAAAGACATTCATTGGAATCTATACTGAATTCAAACCTGGAATAATATTTATGTGATTCAACAAGAGACTGTTGACATATCAGCACTTCGCAGGCCATAACAGGCACGTCATCGCCTTCAATTTTAAATTTCTTCAGGACTTGAAATGAGTTTTATTCAGGACTTTTTATTACTAGGACTTGTGTCTTTAATTCTTGGACTATTTTTGGATTTAATTCCCAATACCGTAAGTTCTTTTTTCTCATTTATCATTTTGTATTCTAGGGAAATAAATTATTTGTTAAATTTTACAAAGCTTGTTGTCTTCACTCTTTTCTGTTACTTATTTTAAGAGTATAAACTCGTAACACATGACAGTTGCTATAGATAGGATCTTCAATATACAACTTACTTATCTTATATTCAGATTTTTCTGCATCAGCCTGTCGCTTTTTCATTTGGTCTGCTTTTTATGAAGAACATGGCTAGTGGAAATATGTAGGTCACTGTCTATTTTATTTTAAATAAAACAACATTTGTTCGTTGAATATAATAGGTACAATGAATATACCCACCTTAGGTCATTTGAGATTACATACTGGACCATGATCGCCAGTAAGAACAACAACAACAGCAATAATAGCAGCTTGGAACTAATATGAAATTAAAGAACCGCTATTCTATCTCGTTTTTTAAGCAGTAAAATTAAAGTCCCTATATGCTAAAAGTAAATATATCTGAAAAAGTCGTTGTTGTTTTGTGGTTTAACTAGCAAGATAGGCTATATATGGCGGACAGTATTACTGGTGGTGATGGACTTTTCAGCAGGACCTTAAAATCTTTCAGAGTCGGTGGAGCTGTTTTGTCTAAGCTTTCTGGGGAAAGAGTTGAAGTCGGTGCAACACTTGACCATACCGTTGCGATTTTTCGTTTCTGACACATCGGTGCGATTCATCAACAACTGCAATTCGTGTTGTAACTGGGACATCTCGGTCAAATGAGGATTGGGAAGTAAATGGGGAGTCCGTTGTTCTTGCCAACGATGGAATTCCATCCATTGTTTGTAAGGCAATAAAGTCAGTTCTCGTCCTTCCATCAGATTCCAAATGTCACGTCTGAAATCTTTTCACCCCAGAGACCTCTTTTATCTTCTTGATCCTTTTTATCTTTGAGCCATTTGAAGCAGTTCACGTCATGAGTCATGTAATCATTCTTCCCAATATTCCTTTCACCAAGGGTGCTAACAACAGGTGCACAAATCCTCCGCATTGTACCAACATCTTTTTCTTTTCACGGATGGGTATTTTCTTTTGGACCATTTGGCGAAGAACGTGTCGATGCTTGGCTGAGCATTCCTTCTGATGTTGAGTAAAAGGTATCGTTCTTTCCAAGACATTCAGACAACATTCGCACACGGTATCGATGACGTCTTTGGATGCGGTTTGAATGAGTTATTTTCTCATGGATGAAGGGGCTTTGGAAAGGACGGAAAACATGTCCCAATGTTTGGCTGAACGAGGAGGCAGTCCTTTTCTTTTCTTTCCTTTGAGGGTCGAAGAGGGATGGTTTCTGGGGAGTGACATCTTTGTTTGTTCCGGGGCACAGACACAAAAATACACTGACGTCGATGACTTGGAACACACCCTTTTTGGTATTTTTGTAGTAGGTCGAAGGGTTTATAACCAGTCTTTTTGACTAACTCTTGGACTATCACTTCGTCAGAAATGTGACGAATTTTTTTCTATATCGCCAAATAATCCTACCCTTTGGTTGCTTGTCTTTTTCTTTGGACGATGGGGTCTTTTTGCTTGGCTAAGCGTTTTTTCGGACGACGAGACTGTCCTTTTCTTTTTCCTTTTCCTTTTTGGACAGGAGAACGACGATGGTAGTGGTGTGCACTTCTTTTAGGAGACATCTTTTGGCGTTCAGGAGTACAAAAACACTGATACCCATCGTTTACCCAGGGTCTTTTTTTATAGTGGAATGCGTCGCCACTGATTGTCTTTACATCGTATCAACTTGGTAACAGTCACCACGCGGCTTGAAGTGGTTCGCAACGGACTACATCGGGGCAGTTCTTACTTGGATAAATCCAGTAAACTCTGTAACATTCCCGATCTCTCTTGAACTTTAATTTTGGGGGCAGGTACTTTGTTAGCAGCTGAAGAGGTGAAGTGTGTCACCACTGGAGGAGAAGTTCTTGGAGACACGGGTTTCCATGTTTTCATTAAATGGCGAAAGACGGGTGTCAAATTGGGTTTGGCTGGCATCACTAGCAACGAAGAATTGGAAGAACCTGAGGCTACTGGCGATTCGGTCACCGTCGCTGCAGGTCGTAGTTGGGGATGCAAGGTTGCACCCTGGCGGAACTGCCTCTCTTGCGGGTAGAAGCTGTTTTCTGGGGTCTTTTCTGGGGGCTTTTCTTTTTCTTTTTCTGGGAACTTTTCTTTTTCTTAGGCTGTGACATGGTCTTGACACCACCGCTCTTTTTCTTCTAGGTGCGTTTGGGTCAGGGAGTGTTTTTTTTCTTGGGGATGACATTAGAGGCATTGAGATCCCTTTTAAGAGGGAGCGAATGATGACACCTCCTAGAGAACCGCTACCTTCAGGTTTCAAAATGATTTGCTTTTTGGTTTAAGTGTCGATGCGATGATCTGCCAGTTGCGTCAAGGCTACTTTGTTTCCGTCAAAACAGCATTTGGTTTGATGTGGAATGTGAATGATGCCTTTGCAGTAATTCACGTGCTGTCACCGTAAACCATCGTAAGACTTCTCTGAGAATGGCTTCTAATCACGATCAAGTATTTGTGGATTTTTTTTTTTTTCTCGACTGATGCCGTACCAGGCACGAATCAATTTGACGGGAAAATGAGACTGAAGGGACATCATGTTGACGATGTGTGAGACAGACCAAAAGTGTCCGAGGTTTTTATAGATTTTTTTTAAAGTCGACGGGGACATGTACACGACAGGCCCCCCCCCCTCCCCGTCTTGGCACGAGTGGTAAAACAGATGGGTACGAAATCGCAAGTAATCGGGGGTCGTGGGTTTTAAATTCAGGAGTAAATAGGCGTGAGGGGTTTAAGTGGCATCGTCGTATGCATGGGTCACCCAAGGAGTTCCTAACTAACGGTAGGTAGTGACAGTGTGGAGACCATCGAGCATATTCCAGGTAAGCGGAATCTTTCTGGTCCCACTGGTGAAGTGACACACCGCAACTGAAGCACTTGACTTTATCTCCTTCGCCCAAGTAGATGAATCCAGCTCTGGCTATTTCTTTGGGGGTAAGTCCTCCCAGATATTTAGGCCATTTTCCCTCGAAGGTTTGGAAACGACTTTCAAAGTCGCAGTATTCAGAAAAACGCACAGGGAACGAATATTCTTCTTTCACAGGCTCATTTCGATGAGGGTACGGTGAAACCCGCAGTAGTTTGCTCAGGCATGGATGACATCTGTAGAGTGGTAGCCTCATGGTTTCACGTGGAGGATGATATCGACCATGAAAACCAGTAAAGAGCCCACGATAACGAGTGGCATCGCTTTCGCATCCGTTAGGTTTGACACGCACAGCATCACTTTCTATGGTTGGTATTGTAGTAGTCATAGCAAAGTTCCCGCGATGTGGTACTGAATGACTGAGGTCATAACGTACGGCATCCCTGCCATCGCAAGGCACAGCATCGCACTCCACTTCAGAATCACCAAACTTGAATGGTGGCTGTTTGTTAGGAGGATTCGTCTTTCTCAATGGGTCCCTCGATCGATTCTTGCTGTGTCGAAGTCATCCTTCTTGTTGGTGGCTATCGTCTTGGAACTATTTGTTATACCAGTGTGTCCGTACGGCAAAGTGAAGTGGTTGGGAGATCGTACTCGCATCTGGTACACGATTTGATACACTTTTTCCAAAGGTGTGTGGGTAAACGTACAATCTTGTGAGGTTGGTAGGTGGTCACCTTAAAATCTTGATCCTCTCCGGACTGCAAGGCTTCTTTCAATACCCCAAAGTTCACCACTTGACTGGTGCGATAACTGAGTGTCAATCCTTTCACTTTACACTCGGTGAGCACTTCTTGGGGTCCCGGTATTCGTAGCCGTAATTTTTGGGACCGCCACTAGCAAAACTTAGAATCTTGTCGTTGGGGTGCTCGTCCCTCCAGGCTCCTAAACGGTCTCCTTCGATGTCAAAGTACTGGTGACCCAGGCGATCAATGTAGAGGCAACTGTCCGTGTCAATATACAGTACACGATCTCCTAACAGTTCTAAAGCTTCGTACAATTTTAAGCGAGCATTGGTTGTCACGTAAGCCGCAATGACGACATTTCCAAATTCGTCGGCTGGTATAAAGTCCAGTTCTTCTTCGTAACTGATCAGGATCAAGTCTTCACAGAGGACGTCCTAATGTTTCATGTATTTGGTTTTGTCGTGAATCATCTGGAAGTAGCGGGAAGGCTCGGACAAATACTCCGTCTTGGGTAAACACTGTCGTTGTGCCATTTTGCCCCACAAGCAATTTAACATCAATTTGGCAAATGATCGCCTTCCTTAGTTTTTCTCCACGTGGTCTAAAGTTATGCCTTCCTGCTCCAAGTATTTCTCTTTGAATTTCTTTTGGTCTTCGAGAGGCTAGCACCAGGAAGGATAGCCGCTGGCTTCTTGTTTTAGTTTCAATAAGGCATCCACGTAGCCTGCGAAAATGCCTTTCTGTGTCTCGTCACCCTTGTGGTACTGTTCTTTCTAGGGAAAGTGGTAAATTTCGTACACTTCTAACAATTGGTATCCCAGGTCCAGAGCTTTAAACAATTCCACGCTGATCAACGTTCCTGTTAAGGCGCGTTCTTCCTGTTTGTGTTGACAAGGTTGGAGAGCGGATGACAGCCAGGGTGTTTTCGGGCATAAATCGTGTGCAGTACACTAAGGAGCACGCTTTGGCAATGGTGCAGGTTTTTTTTCAAAGGATCGATCCCTCCGTGCTCCATAAACAATTCTCGAAATTTTCCACAGGAGCGCCGTAAAATGTCCTCGTCGGAACGACAATACTTTAACATTTCTTCCTGAATGTCGAAGGGGTCTGAGGCGTGAGAGTGGTACCAAGCGTAGAAAGCTTCTTGTTGTTCGGTGCGCATGTTGTCGGGGTCGTAGTAGTGAGAATCAGGTAAATGGGGTAGAACGGCGTGTTGATTGGCTTCGGTATTGAAAAAGTGTGGAAATAGCCTTTGGCCATTTCTGTCATTCCAAATGTTTTAGGCATTCGACTCAAAGGCATGGCCAAGTAATTCGTCGAATCTTTAAACTGTACTTGTTCCACTTTCATGGAAATGATTTTAGGTCCTTTCAAGGTCACTTTAGGATGTTCGGTACTTTGTTCCGTATAGTATTTCAGAAGAAACTGTCCATCGTATCCCGAAAAATTGTGAGCCATCACCGTGGCAAAGCGATGGCAGTCTCCATAATGTTCGATGTCCTCTTGGCTACACGTTTCGTAGATAGAGACTAAGATCTATTGGGCAAAATCGGCCAGCGTGTTTGATCCCCGAAAGATTTTGTCACGTTCTCCAGGAATCTTGCTACACTGGGGGCAATGACAAAAGATTGATTCTTGGATGCACTTCTCGCACGCTCGATGAGCTACGCAGAAATTATGAATGTGAATGCCGGTCTCTTGCATGCATTTAAAATCGAAAAGTATAAAATTCCCTTTCTTCTTCTGGTTATCTTTCTCTTCTTCCTCCTGTTGGAGTTGGTATTTTTGAATGTAGCATTAGTGTTCCATGTCCACGATTTGGTGATAAATGTGACATCGTTTCTTTCCTGAACATAGGTGTACCTTGGCATTATTGCTATGTATAACTTGTGCACATGTAGAACACAATCTCAGGAGTTAACAAACACTTTTCCGCTGTGAACCTCGCGTCTTTAGATGTTGTTAGTAACAGGCAGGGCTGACAAAAGTGCATTGACAAGCTGGGCAATGCATTCGTTCTTGTCCTTCGTCAAGAAAAGGCTTAGAGGACAAACATCCCTCACATTCTGATTCACAATGCTTGTGTTGCTCTTGATTGTTATACCCATAGTCACATTTCTCACAGTAATAACTGTATCCAAGGAATGCGGTGATACTGGTAATGGCGTCGATATGTTTATCGTGATGATAGACGTGAATGTATTTTCCGCCTTTGAAATTGTTGCTTCGAAACAATTGAGGGCCGCGCACTTCTTAGGTGTGTACTTTCAACGTGTAGCGTGGAGCCAAGATGTCTTGCAATCTTTGCATTTCAGGAATGCCACAGGGTGTGTCTTTAGATAGGCCCGCTTGCTATAACAGAAGTTATGCTTCTCTTCGTTCTTTCGCTCGGTCCTATTTTCGAATAGTTTACCAGGCTCTTTTCCATTCTACCGTGTCGTTCTTGTCGGCATACGTTCGTCCCACCACGACGGCACGGGGTAAAGACATCTGGTCTTGAGGGTTGTTAATTTGGGCGATGTTGTGCTTTATGCTGCGAAGGTCGTCCACTAATAACACCTTTTTGCGTTCTCCGGTCCTTTTGGGAAGAGAAACGTGAGCCATGTATAGTGTCGCTTTTCCATAGGTGATATGAAACTTGTCGTTGGATTTCTGCACGTGTTAAATCTTGTCGATGACTTTGGAAGGTGTCAACTCTGCTGGCCTGCTAAACTCGATCCAAACGGGGAATTAAGACTGTCCTGATTAATGAAGTGTCAAGCGATCGTCTTCTTTGGCTCGACATTGTTGTTTTAGTGTGGTTAACAAAGAATCCCACACATCGGTGATGATCTCTTCTGCTTTCTCCAGCGGTACGTCGGACTTGAAATCTTTGAACTTCACCGTGTACGTGTAGGCCGTGGTTCTAAATTTTCTAGAGGAGCGTTTATCCGTCTCTCGAATGTGGTAGTACTTTTCAGGGGTTAATGGTGGTGAACTTTGGTTTGATGAAGACGCTGTAGGTCTGGATTCTGGCTCACTCATGTCATCTTCGAAATCGCTGGCATGGATTTGAGCTAAGGCTTCAGCTACTGTTCGAGGCGATAGGTCACGTTTCTGCCTCTTACTTTCTTCTCCTTTCTCCACGAAATGATGCGATCGTTTCATCTTGATTCCCAAAAGTCAAATGACTACATTTTAAACGCCATGGTCCCCTATATATCAATGTAAGGTCAGTGTCTTGCGTATATAAAGGGTCAGTGTCTTCTCTCCAAGTATTCGTTTCGCTCTCAATCCGACCAGAAAGATGGAAGAGTCAACACAGACTGAACTGCTGATCAGAGCTTTGCGAGGTGTCATACGAAGGTTTTCTTCAGAGAAACCGACGGGCTACTCACCCTCCTTTCAAGATAAAAGTCAAGATACTTGCTATATCTGTCAGAAGAAAGGGCGTTGGTCTTCTGAATGTCCACAACGTCAAAGCAAGACAGGCATTAAAAGAGACAAAAGTCAAGATACCTGTTATCATTGTCAAGAGAAAAGACATTGATTCAGACTGTCCTAAGAAACAACAGGAGCAGAAGGCAGAGAAGGGTTCCGTCCAGAAAGAGAAGAAAGAGAAGACAAGAAGACGAGAAGAAAGTGAGGAAGAAGAAGAGGATAAACCTGTGACAGTGAAGAAATTCAAAAAAAGGACAGAATGAAAGGAAAAAGAAGAAGAGAAATGAACATTTTTAAGTGATTGTGTTGTGACTTGGATTGTAAATTTGTACCAGAGAATATACCAGAAAAAAACGTAAGTGTCTCTTGGTTTTGATTTTTATAATAAGGATCTACACTCACGCACTCACACACGTCTATCATGGGCAAAAAAAGGGATTTGAGTTTTAATTGATTTTGGCAAACATTGTGTAGTCTCTTTTCGAAAGAGGTGGGTGGCCTTGAAAAGGGCCGTTGGGTGTTTGTTTTTTAATAAGCTCAGGAATGGGAAGTAATGAGCTTTAAACTGATTTATCCCTTTGCCACGACCAAGGCCTACTTCTGGACTTGCTACTGTCGATGATTTGGTAGAGATCACTAGGGTTGGTATCTCAGGCGCAGTAGGTGTGTGGACCGGGTTGGACTGTTTGGCTCGGGAAGGTCTTTTTCTCTTATGTCGTATTAAAGAAATCTGATAACATTTGTTTCAGACTCCTAAACTCTGCCAAAATGTCTAAACATACCTTCACCGTTTGACTTTCACTTTCCTCTTTTTCTCCTAGACCTTGTTTCTTCTCTACATCTTCTTCTTCCTGTTGTTTTCTTCTTCCCTCTTCTTCTCGCTGTTGCTCTTGAATGATGAAAAGCTTGTTCTCCTTCTTTCTGCTGTTGCAAAAATTTCTCCAATTCTTCTTTCTGTCTCTCTTTAAAATCCTCGACGTATGGTAAGGAAGTAGAAGGTGATGAACGTGCTGGTATCGGAACAAATTCTTGTGAAGAAGAGAGAAAATCCACTAAATCCCAATTAAAATCGTTCTTTTTAGGAAGTAGGAACGTGTTTACTCTGGTAGCCTTTGCTATCACATCACATCTCGTCTCAACGGCCGGTGCACCCCAATTCATCGTCATCTTAGTTTCCGTTATGTTCGAACTCTGTCGTATTGATTCACTGCGCACTGACGATAGCGCACCTATATAGGGAATGTGACATCAAAGGCAGCTTTCTTCGGACTGGGGGACAGAATCCGCATTTTGACTGAATTTTGTAACTCGTATTAGGATTGCTGAAAGAACTCAATCCGTTTCGATCCGCTCTTCCACTATAAATAACCGCCGTTCACCTCATTCCCTTCACCTGCTCTTGTCACAAGATGTGGACTGACGTAGAACCGTCTATCCTCCTATCGTCGATGCTGTTCCACCTGGACCCCATGCATGTCAAATCATCATAGGCAATCACCAAGATGACTGATACAACCCTTTGGAAACGAAGGATCTATGTGGCAAGGCTGTCTGCAGAGTCTTAATCTACGGTCCAAAGGTCAGACGAAGTTTGAGGGAGAGAAGAAGATCCGTGCGATGCCCTCTATATTAACTGAATGGTGTTAGCAAAAACTAAACCAAAGGCCCTTTTCAGGGCCACTCCATTGCCTCGAAAAGATATCTATTCTCTCTTGCCGTATTTGTGTATTTGTTTGTTTGTCTATGTCTATGTCTCTATGCATGTTTCTTTGTGTATGTCTCTATTGTATTTGTCCCTACCTAGAGTAGTGCATATTCAGGTCAGCCACTTGCAACGTTGTTGCCAGTGTTCGTCGCGATTGAATTCAGCCACTTGCAACATTGCTGCCAGTGTCCAGTACTGTGACATCAATTCCCATTGACCCTAGAGTGGCCCATGTTAAAGTTCCACTTGACTCCATAGTACAAAAGATCAAATTTAACATAGAAGTCTACGTGTATAAATTTTGACCCCATTGTGCAAACGACCAAATTTAACATTAGATCCTATGTGACCCTATATTGCCCCCCTTCACTACTGATGTAGAATCTTAATTTTGTTGTTGTTGTTGTTGTTGTAGGGCTTAACGCCATTTTTCAGCACACGATAGGCTATACATGGCGGCCAGTATTAATGGTGGAGGAAGAATCCGGGAAATACGCGGAAAGAACCACAGACCCACGAGAAGCTACTGGCAAGCTTTCTCACATATCTACATTCGCCGAATCAGAGACTCGAACCCACGCAGACAGAGGTGAGATGGCAGTGATCCGTAACGGAGATCGCTTTAGACCACTCGGCCACTCGGGGCCCCTCTTAATTTTGTACGGAGGCTTGTTGAATGAAAGGGTTAAGAAGCCAGGAGTTCATGGGCATGGAGACGACGTTCCTCCCCTCCAAAAAAGGAATTACAGTTTCGCACGTCACATTACGAGACATATTTCATCACAGACGCTGACGCTACAATCTTATGTGCAACGATGTTTTAAAAATGCTGATGATATATACATGAAATTTATAGCAAATTTTACTACTCGTCACCATAAGTGAACTACAAATTATCGTGAAATAACTACAAGTCATAACGAGATCACTATGTACATGTAATATATCAAGCCAGTCCAATCTGTATGTTTTTCGGGTTGGGGGGAGGAAGTAAAACAATTTGTTGTTATTATATCCTCAGCTGTGGAGATATACATTGAGTCAGTCCATCCGTGCGTCCGTCATTAATTTCTCCTTGGAACCCGAACGCCGTTTGCACCGAGTCAGAGAGGGTGGTCATTTTTGATGTTATGTGTAACAAGATGCCTAAATAATAACCGATCGTTTGCAAATTTTGAGAAGAGCGAATGAAGTGGTTCCAAAAGGTCACGCATGCAAAACTTACGATATTTTGCGTGTATATATCAACAGGTTGGTGTGAGGGGGATTTAAATGAGCCCCCCCCCCGGTGATGTCAGGGTCTGCATCCTCCACTTAGTACCCAGGGGATTATCTGACAGCGATTAGTATGAATATGTGCTCTTTAACTGCCGTAACCTGTCTTGTACTCGCAGTTGGCCTTTATACGCAAATATTCGCTGGTACGTGACCTTTTTACCCCCCAGTACCAAACAGACAACTAACCAGTGTGATCAGTAGTTTTGGTATTCATTCCACAAAAGCAGTTTATCATTCAAGCAGTCATTAATTTGATCTATTACAAAGACTCTGATGTAACGTTACCTGCTAGCTCTTTCTGGTCAATGTGTTTTGACATTAGAAAAATAATCACCTGGTCATTGTGTTGTGACATCAGAAAAACAATCTCCTCCTTTGTATGTAGGCTATATTTAAAACCTCTTGAAATTCCTTTGTTTGATTATCATTTGTCACCCTAAGGGGGTTGGACGTCAACTTTCTATGTGATGGTATATGATGCCCATTTGGATGCATTTTATCAAGTCTAGCGGATCATCATTAAGAACCATTTTCTTCAGTTTTCAATAGATGATGCGTCATTTGATGAGATGAATGGGTTCATAATTGCTCATGACTGATAACTGTGATTGAAGCATTGACCTTGATTTCTTTTCTTATTAGTACAGTCATATATCCTTATGTAGCTGATGAATGGTACACGAATGGTTATAGGACTGTAACACTTCTGTATACCATGACAGCTTACTATTCTGAGACTCTGCCTGGCACACCCATATAACATTTCTATTTATTCCCCCACCCGTAACCCCAGGAGGTAACACATTGGAAGAGGATGGTTAAGCATTCCCTTTGTTTTGGAGTTCATTCCAATCCATTCTCATCTGAGAACGTTGACATAATTTAGTCTGATAATTTCACACGATCAGTTGATACTTTAATTTTAGAACTTAACACGATACAAGCCTGAGAACGTCACGCGATTCGCTGATATTTTAATCCGAGAACTTTATACCATTAACTGATACAGTAATACGAGAACCTGACACGATTAGCTGATACTTTAATCCGAGAGCTTCACACGATTAGTTGATACTTTAATCCGAGAACGTAACACGATTAGTTGATACTTTAATCCGAGAACGTAACATCATTAGCTGATACGATAATCATAGAACTTCTCACTATTTTCTGATACGATTAGCTGATGCTTTAATACGAGAGCGTCACACGATTAGTTGATACTTTCATCTGAGAGTTTCACACGATTAACTGATACTTTAGACTTTATTAACTTTGATTATATATTGCCTTCTTAAAGATATTTGTCAAGCTTGTCTAAGACCTAATGATTTACCCACCTTTGAAAAATATAAATGTTATTTCACAGTCACAAGTAACGTGACAGACAGAAATGTTATTTTACAGTTACAAGATAGCGTGGCAAACAAAAATATTATTTTACAGCGATAAGATAGCGTAGCAAATAAACAAAAATATTATTTTACAACGACAATATAGCGTGGCAAATAGAATGATTCTTGAACAGTCACAAGATAGTGTGACAAACAGAAATATTATTGTACAGTCGCAAGATAGTTTGTCAAATAGAAATATTGCTTTACAGTTAGCAGACAGAGTGGCAAATAGAAACATTATTTTACAGTCACAAGATAGCGTGGTAAATAAAAAGATTCTTTTACAAACACAAAATATCGCAGCAAATAGAAATATTATTTACAGTAATGAAACAGCGTGGCACTGGAAATATTATTTTGAGTGACAAGATAGCGTGTCAAATAAAAATAATATTTTAGTCACAAAATAGTGTGGCAAATAGAAATATTGTTTAACGCTTAAAAGATAGCGTGGCAAATAGAAATATTGCATTACAGTCACGAGATAATGTGGCAAATAGAAATAATGCTTTACAGTCACAAGTCACGAGATAACGTGGCAAATAGAAATGTTGCTTTACAGTCACAAGATAACGTGGCTAATAGAAATATTGCTTTACAGTCACAAGACAACGTGGCAAATAGAAATATTGCATTACAGTCACAAGATAACGTGGCAAATAGCAAAATAGCTTTACAGTCACAAGATAGAGCCTCACATATATGAGAATTTACAGGTGTGATCAAAAGATTCAAATGTCAAAAATATTAACTGTCATTGACCCAGGGATCATTCCCTACCCCACCCCGGTCTACTTCAATGAGTTATAACTTGAACACCACAGTGATCCACACCTTGTTGCCTTATATACGCATATTGGGCTTAGAAAGATTTATACATGCATTAACCTCGAAACCCATCCTTCCCTTCAAAGGCCTTAGCCCTTGGGTGATACCTTGAAGCCTATCGAAATGTCAACACATAACGATAAATATACTTAATGGAAATGAAAATACAAATGCACATACTCAACAGACATTGTCCCCTGGGACAGTCCCATACTCCAGGGACATGTTCAAGAAGCTCAAACTTTGGGATGGAGGTCCCAATGGGGAAGTGTGGGATACGTGTTTTACAAACACAAATTTCTTCTTCTTCTTCTTCTTCTTCTTCTTCTTATTATTATTATTATTATTATCATCATCACCAAGCATTGTTTTTGCTATTGTTACGTAATTGTGTATACTTAACTGAATAGCATTTTCATAAAACAAACATGACAAACATGTCATTTCAAGTTAAATGTCAAGGAGTGATTGGCATGCAACGCTGTTTTAGTTCTAAAGCCCGGCGGTGAAAAGCACGTTACCAGTCCGTAACAGTCGATCAACAAATCTACAACAGCGTACTGATAGAGGTCACTGTCATCTGCTAGCTCAGATATCAATAACATTTCATCAATCAAAGCGTCATCGTAATCTGTGCTGTAACTTGCACACCATTTGTGATCGATAACCAACAACATTCGCTCGCTAGTTTGATGTGTTAAACGCATATGTTGTTGTTGTTGGTTTAACGCCACCTTTCAGCACATTATAGGCTATACGTGGCGGCCAGTAAATCTGGTATAGGAAAAAACGGAAAAACCCAGGAAGAACCACCGGCCCATTGGAAGCTACTGGCAAGCTCTCTCACATACCCACATCGGGTCGAGTCTGAGATTCAAACTCATGCGGACAGAGGTGAAATGTCAGTAATCTATCTGGAAAGCCGAATGCCTTTGACCACTCGACCATTCAGAACCCAATAACTCATATGTAACACAAGAAGGATGCCTGTATTTATTTGCATTTTGAGCATGCTGTTTCATGATAAAGTACAATATGATTGCTATTTATACTGGTGGACAGTGGGTTGTACTACAGATTTTATTTTTACATAAGAAGGATTTGCGCTTATTTATGTCGGGGACCCCAGGTGGTCGAGTGGTCTAAAGCGTTCTAATTCACTGCCAACTCACCTCTGTTTTCGTATGTGGGTATTTGAGAAAGCTTGCCGGTAGGTTCCTGTGGGTCGGTGGTTCTTACCGGGGTTTTCCCAGGTTCTCCCTTCACCAGTTATACTGGCAACCATGTACACCCTATCTTTTGCTGTGAAATGGCATTAAACCCAAAACAACTTATTTTTGTTCATGTGGCATGATATTGCATTTTCGGCGGGAGTTGGAGGTGTCTGCAGCACTTTGTTGACAAACATATTTTGTCCGTCAATTAGCTTAAAAAATATATTATAGAATTGATTTACAAAAAAAAATACTTATATTATCCATTAAATTAGTTGGAAAAAAACACATCTTGGAGAAAAAATAAAATAAAATAACCCAGTTCGAAAGAAAATCTCAGCCCCCTGCCCCCGAAAATTAGATGATCCGTCCCTTAAGAATCTCGCTCTTGTGAACTACTACTCCAAACCATGATGAATTACTAATCTCAAAAGGCACGTCAGACAGCATCAAGAAAATGAGAATTACTGTGGTCCTGTTTTTAATGCGTCGAACGGTAGTAGTAATAATTGTGGTGGTAGTTAACACTCGTCCATAATGGCGAGTTGTTGAAGATTGCAAAACAAATGTTACTTTTTAACTGTATTATATATATATATATATATATATATATATATATATATATATATATATATATATATATATATATATATATATATATATATTGCTCAGAAAGAATTAAATCCGAACGTTATTTCAAACAGATTTAAATCCTGTTTCACTCTTTATCCCTTCTCTTGTTACTATTCATTCAGCCCGTGGTTACCCATCCCAAGCTTGTATGCAAACTTAATCCCTGAACTATTACCCCACAGAAACAGGAAGTCGTCGTAAATCTATTACCCATTTATTACACCAGGTAAGGTTTGTTCCCAACCACTCCCCTCTTTCTACCACCCGCCATACTTGACCTGGGATGATTAAATTAAAGGTCGGATTATCTGGGACACTTTTCGAGAAAAGCGTTACGGCACTGTTAAATTCAAATTGCGGTTGGTATTTGAATGGAGATTGTACTAAAAACATGTTTAAGTTTGGATCATGCATACTTCAGGTAGTCACTAATGTATGCAGACTAAACAATATCATAATAAGTTTTACTTTGTAACTTAGATCTAGTTTATGCGTGCTATCAACATTAAAGTGATAATCCACAGATTCTTTAATACGAGTTCCCGCATATGCAACTGATACGGCTATCGTAGGAGTGGAAATCAACTGTTTGATCAGCTCTGCACTATCGCCCCTGAGTATGCGCCTTTGTATTATGGCGATTCACTGTGATTATTTGTATATTATCATTACGCCGACTAGCTCAGCATATACATATGTATGTTATGAGTCTAAAAACATAGTTCGACGGACACTTGACTCTTTTACTTTGTTGACTGTGATGACTCGCTAAAGCCAATCTAATGTGTGTGTGTGTATATATATATATATATATATATATATATATATATATATATATATATATGCATGCCTGTATTGTAATTTGAACTAAATTCCTTCGTAAATATGTGTTAACTAGTGTTCTTGTAAACATCGACTTGCTCATACTCATGTGGCCAAGTATTACTTCCGGGTCTGTACCCACCAATGTAGCTGGCTAAGATTTAGGCATTATGGTATTTATTGAAAGGAAATCGTTTATTTTTAAAATATGAGCATTATGCTGTGATTATGTGCATTTTGGCGACAATGCACAGTGAGTAGTCTGGTATTGAGCCCCCCGCGTGAAATCTGTGATCCATGGCACGTTGTTTTCTGATACAGTTTAAAAATATACAATTAAACTCTTAACAAGAACTTTACATTGAGTTCGTCTTTGAAGATTATTTAGAATCTAATTGATTTATTAGGATTTTGGGCACAGTGGAAAATCCAGTATTAACAAAGAAATGAAGAGACTATATACGGAGAGTAATTGTGACTGGAGTCATTATGAGCACATCTGTTGTGAAACTCTGGAGTTTAGAATGTGAAGAGTGTAAGTGATTCGTTAAAAAAACCAAAAACAAAACACATGAACTGTTGAACTCTGCTCTTTGATACTGTACATAACCTACATAAAATGAACTAAGATTTATGAGTGATACTTGATTTGAACAAAACAACAGATGTATCTCTTAAATCGTGTACGAGCCCAGTCTGACAGAGTCAATGAGGCCAGTCTGACAGAGTCAATGCAAGCACTGCAACATCTACATAAGTCACAGTTAAATGAATAAGTCACAGTTAATTGATAGTTCAGCAACACTTTAACTAAATCAATCTTATCCAATTTAATAATCTTTCCTAGTGAAATGAGCGAAGAAGATGACAAAGAGAACGCAAAGCAGATCAAGTACGAACATCGTTGCCTTTAGTTCCTGTACAATTTCTCTGTTTTAAAAAAGGCTTACGGAATATATATATATATATATATATATATATATATATATATATATATATATATATATATATATATATGATGAACTTTATGTATCTAAGACATCATCTTCTAACACGAGAAATTAATACTATTGTTCGGTGTTTCCTTAAGTGATGCGCTGTGTTTGTTCCTTGTCATACCTGGATAAACAGCAAATATGAAAAGCAACAATTTTAGATCATGACAAATAGCCCCAGTCGTATTGTCGTGTTTACCTGTTCACATGAACATAAACAAAAGCCAAACTAAAACAAGGTTAAACTATAACCACACGAAATTGATTTATAAATCTCGCACCTTACGATTCGTACAGAATATATATTTCATAATGGGATATTGAAATATGTCAGTGCGAGAAAAAATATATCGCCACAGAGGCGATACCACTTTATGGTAACTGTGGCGATATCAATTTTGGGACTACTTTTTTCTCCATTTAGGAAATACATCTGCCCTTACGCGTGTTCTTCAGGCATGGATTTCCATATTTAGGACAGTTTTATTTTTCTTCTTATTTTCCTTCTCTCTTTACCCCATCCTCCTCTCTTGCTCGTTATTTATACTGTACAATACATTTATGTAAACAATGAAAAGGCGCCATCAGGAATGCATAAAAAGAAACTCAAACAACAAAAAGCAGGTTTCAAGTATTAACTCTTTTTATAATCAGTTTTCCGCGTGAATCATGCAAACTGTCAGCGACTAAACACACGAACTGTCGCTATTCGATATCATGTGTCACCAATACAGTCAAATACATGTTGCACTCAACGACAGATGGTACACATGTTAAGAAGAAAAACTCTTGATTACATATAGTAATAAAATTGCTTAAATAGCGATTTTAACTGTCATGACAATCATAATCATGTCTCTTCAAATCTAATCTCAAATCAAATCTCTTCATTTTCGTACGAGAATATGAATTAATTTGACAAAATACACAATTTGAAGCATTTATATGTACAATCTAAATTTGTAAAAGCTCGTTCTAAAATTATTGTAAACCATTTATCGACGTAATAATGCAGCAGTTAATCGTACTGACACAGAATGGAGAAACAAATCTATGTAGATAAAACTTTTTCCCCCTAAAATATATAATAAAAAAGAAAATCTACGTTTTTTGGAGCAGATGAAAGGAAATATTTCACTTGTAAAGCGCTAACATTTTGTATTGTCACTCGTGGATTCGGGCTCGGCCAGTGTGGGTATGTGAGAAAGCTTGCCGCTAGCTTCTCTTGGGTCGGTAGTTCTTTCCGTTGTTTTCCCGGGTTCTTCCTCCACCATTTATACTGGCCACCATGTATAGCCTATCTTGTGCTGAAAAATGGCGTTAAACCCTATAACAACAACAACACTCGTGGATTCGCCACTCGAGGTCACGCGTTTCCACTTCACTCGTTAAATATCTAACAATAAACCTATATATCCTCTATATATTCTTATAAAAAAAAGAACAGCAAAAAGCTGAGGCAATGTATTTGCATTTTAGACACCATTACAATGTGCATTCAGATATATTCAGACGGATTGGCCTCAGAGAATAATGCAGTTAGGTTGGTTGGCTGGTGCTTAATGGCACTTCAGCACATCAAAGAGCTATCTGACACAGAGGCCTTGGGAGTAAAATGCCCTATTTAGAAACATACAGCTAATCCAGCTAGTTCAACCAGGATTCGAACCTTTGGTTTCTGAAACCGACACTCCACGACGGAGCTAATGCGGCTTTTCGCCGTTCCTGCAATAGTTTTTGCCGTTAATGCACTGAATTTTAAAATAGTTAAAATACATTTTAAATAATTTTTGAAGATATGACTGATATATAAATTAATTAACTCAGCTGTCTTATTTTCTAACTGACTGTGGATGAAAACATACCTCTGATAGCACCTGAATGGTCAATCATGGGGGTTTCTTTAGGCCATTTAGGTTGGTGTGTGCATATTACAATGATTTGTAGTTTTTATGTATTAGTCTGAATCTTCTAATACCGATAACTCGACGTGATCTAGAAATTAAATCGCATGACTATCCTAATAAGATGGCTCCGGTGGCCTAGTGGTTTGAGCGCCCGCCTAGGATGCGGGAGGTCGCGTGTTCGAATCCCGGCCGAATCATACCAAAGACTTGCAAAAACGGTACTAACAGCTGCTTTGCTAGGCACGCAGCATTAAGTCGCTAGTGTTAGGACTGCTCTGCCTGGTGTCAGGATAACGTGACAGTGGGACATGATGCTACATGTCTGCGGCATGATGCCCCAGTGCAAGACATCAATATAAACTGCCACACTCCAGATATCGTAGCAGTAAGACTGAGAAATAATTAAAGCTACCTTAAAATCCAAATCACACACACACACACACACACACACACACACACACAAACACACACTCTCCTGATAACTCGACATGATGTAGCAATCAAGATCGCATTACTATGTTAATAACTGAATGTGATCAAGCAATAAAGATCGCATTACTGTGATAATAATATGTATGTATTTTTCCGGAGTAACAATTATTTGTGTCACCATAAAACATTAGCATAGCCGCCTCCATATATTAGTCATCGTTGTTTTTGTTATTGCTGTCGTTGTCATCGTCATCATAGTCATCATCTTCATCGCACAAAGGTTGAAAGGATTCTAAGCTTAGTTTTATGACAAATTTGTTTTCGCTAATAATGAGATATAATTTGATGATCATACTATACACGTGACCATGTTTTGTAATTATCACCATATGTACAATGAATGCTTTGTAAGTTTCACCACACGTAGAGTGTTTTGTAAGTGTTATGAAAAATTTGTTGTTATCATATCATAATCTTCTTCTCATTCCCTGCTATGAGAAGGAAATACTAGTAACTTGAAGAGATGTCTTTGCCCATGATTAGAGAGAGAGAGAGAGAGAGAGAGAGAGAGAGAGAGAGAGAGAGAGAGAGAGAGAGAAGAAAGTTCGGGCTCTCTTAAAGATGAAGGTGTCACTCATAACGGTGTAGATATGGCTACATTCTTTGGGGAACTTGGCAATGTGGAGGTACGGGAATCGCTGTAAGAAAGACGAACGAAACCTTCTGATTCTTTGACAGAACGGACTTTATTTAAATAATTGATATATAATACTACATTCTAGGGATACATCTTATAAAGCCTTTATATTTAAAATACATGAAATACATATAAAATTATACTTTCTTTCGAACTTACCAACTTCATTCATTTGTGTAATTTCTGTGTTTTAGAATATAATACAGATAATTAAATATCAATTGAATTCATGATAGCCAAAGAGTATAAAATTCAATAGTTGCGATTAAAGCAACAATCATTTTGAAGAAATGTATTTTACTAAATTTAAAATAGAATACTAATTTGAAATAGATTACCAAACATTATTCTTTATTACTTAAAGAATATTTTATTTCCAAATTAAATCTAAACATGAAGTTGGTAGCGAATTCGTCTTTTCAGCATAATAATTACCATAAATACAAATGAATATAAATTCTTTAAAACAAATAAACATTCCATTACATTATAATATAAAATAAAAAAGATCTCACAAGAATGTTGCAAAACTATGAAGTTTACCGTAGAAATCTCTAACATCAAAAGCACTTATTCTTTAAAGAATTTTACGAACACAAACGATTCTTACCTGTAAGAAAGACGAACGAAACCTTCTGATTCTTTGACAGAACGGACTGATTCGCACAAGCCCCACTTCTGTATTTATACTGATTTGAACATGCTCCTGGCCAAATTTGGAAAAGCGTTGGGTCTGTGTGCGTTCGTCTCGAATCAGAAGGAGGCTCATGTCTATTCTAATGGAAGCGAGTGTTTGCTTACGTCAAAATTTGCCTCATCAGCATTTATTCATTTCAGAGAAACGGCTGAATCGTACAGCTTACTCAGTCAGAAAAAAATGTTAAGAATCTGGCCAGGAAGTACTACACAATTTAGGAATACAAGTTTTGCTGACGTGGCATACAGAAACAAAATGTATAATACGGGAGGGGGGATTTGCACTTGCTTGTAAGGGCGCAATCTTTATTAAAATAGTATATAGTTGTAATACGAAAAGAAATAAAGTTAATCTCAATATATTTTAGTGGAAATTACTTCCAAAATAATCCAATGAAAAATTAATCGAATGAAAAATTAGTTTTAATACAATTTAGAGAAAATTTCAATGTTATTGCTTTTACTCAAAAATTCTGTCCTAATATAAGTATCATCATATGTACAATGTTTTGTAAGTATCGCCACTAGTACTGTTTTATGTCATCACATGTACAATGTTTTGTAAGTATCGCCACTAGTACTGTTTTATGTCATCACATGTACAGTGTTATGTAAGTATCGCCACTAGTACTGTTTTATGTCATCACATGTACAGTGTTATGT